>SKCR01010282.1:0-22728 GCA_019454045.1 Zanthoxylum bungeanum | reverse complement strand
AATTGTGTAAAGTATCCATCCGCATATCATTATTACTTTTCATATACGCTTTATTATGTATTTAGAATGCATGCTTAAGGGTGTATGATGATGAGACCTTAACAAAGATAATAAATTGGTTGCCAATTTGCACGCGAAAACCCTCGCTAAATATTAAGCGTCATTCCTTCCATTGAGTGATTCTTACTCAAGATCTAAGACAGCATTGGTTTGTTGGCCAAAGTCAAGGCCTTTATCTGTCGAAGATGTGTTTGAATCACGAGAGCTTTGTTTCATATCAGTGTCTTGTCCAAGTTGTGGTTTGTTGGCCAAAGTCAAGACCAATTCTTGTCCATCGACATTGATTACGAAGCTTTCCATGGTCAATGGGTCGCGCTTGACTGGGATCACTAAGTTTGTTATGCCAAAGCCAATGCTTAGTTGATTCAGAGGAAAAAGGTTAGGTAATACATTGGATGTATTGGCATATATAAGATATATGTTTCGGACTTGGATGTCCCCCTACCGGATCTAGGAATTGGATTGGATCCAATCGATCTTAGAGATCTACCTAGTTAATTATCATACAATTTGTTGGCCAAAGTCAAGATTGTGTGATATTTAACGGGATCCTAGCCCACTAGGAAACACGGTTTCCCGGGTACTCGACAGAGGGTTAGAGGCTCGCCGAAAAATAGTGGGAGGCAAGAATTGAATTTGCAATATTCGTTCAATTACTCGCCATACGCGCTCAAACTATATCATTCGTCAAACGTATTAAATGTTAGTTGGACTAATATTTAAATTTTTGTTTTAATAAATAGTTGGACTATATATTCAAACTATTCATTTATATTTGATTATATAATTGGATTATAATAACTAATATATTTGATTTAATTAATTATAGTTGATTAAAATAGCTGGACTACAATATTCATTATAATTAATGGTACCTTAATCGTTGAATAAATAGTTGGACTATTGAAATCAAGATATAAATTGAAAGATTGACATTTAAAACATAATCCTAGGGAAAATGTATTTAAATGGTTTAATTTTCAAAATTGGGAATAATTTCAGGATGGTCCTGGAAATAATAATAAGTTACTTTATTTGATAAAATAACATATTAAGCCTAAAGCCCGGAGTTAAGCAAAAAGTATAGCATAATCTTTGGAAGATCTATGTGATGACAACTTAAGTGCCTAATCCATTAAGCTTGTCGTGGTGGATTCCTTAATTTCTGAATCAGAACTAAGGATTAGATCCTTAAAGTATGATAAAGAAATTGAAGGATCTTCATAAATCTATTGACTTAGATTTTATAAGTACTAAATTGCAATTGATAATTCTTGGAGAATTAATGACTATTCTCAAGGAGATAAAGTCAAACTTTGCAATTAGGCAAGTTGCTCAAGGCGCACCTTACTTCGATATTCTAGAAACCCGAGGCTTGGCCAAAGGCTTCTGGAATATGGAAAAGGAAAAAGGCAAAATCATTATAATCTTCTAGGAAGATAAATGACATATCCCAAAATGTCTGCTTAAATTGTGGCAAACGGGATCGCGGAAGCGTGACTGCCATTTGGACATAGCAGACATGAAGGAATAGAAGACGGGCAAGGCTTTGACTTCGAATACATATTTGTCATAAATATATTCACTACTAGTATTAAAATTGGATTTTAGATACTTAGTGTGATATAAATATATATTGATGTTCAGAATCTGTTTTGAACAGGATACTGACTTCAATAGAGATTAATCTGCAGATTGGAAACGGGACGAAAGTCACTGTTTTAACCGTAGATACCTAAGTTTAGGAACTACCCTCGGGTATGTACCTAAATTTGGAAAGTGTAATGTAACTAGTTTGACTAGATACATTATCTCTATATCAGTGTCTAACCTGCTGCGGGTGAACCATTATATTCTAGAACACTAAAGTGTTTTATTATATAAATATGATATTGAGATAATTACATTAGATGTAAATAATAGAATTTATATTTTGAATATAAATAAAATCTCGAACATATAAAATGACAAAAAAATAGCTCAAACTGATTTGATCAGTTGAAACTTAAATGTGGCATTGTAGTCTGGGACACAATTAAACAAGAATCGTATATCCACACTTTCGAAGAGTGGGTACTTGGACTGATTTGTTTCTACTCAAATAAAGTCTACGAATCTAGTTTATTGGGCAATGTGCCTATAACACTTTACTTGGTAAAAGTGTAAATGCCACCGATCTGTTAGCCATAGTTCATAGTGAAGCAAGTGGGCCCATGTCTAGCTAGGCTAGATGTGGATATGAATATTTCGTGACCTATACGGATGTGGCATCGCGTTATGGTTATGTGTTTCTTTTGAAGAACAAAATCGGAAACTTTTTAGTTTCGACACGAAATAGACATACAGATCGGCTATAGTATTATACCGTGACGGTAAGACCGTAATGGAAAAATACTTAAGCAATAAGTTTCTAATATACTTGAAAGAGTATAGTATTCTTTCAATGAGGACTCCTCCCGGAACACGTCATTTGACGGTGTGTCCGAACCAAGAGACCGAATTGTGTTAGACATGATAAAGGTTAATCATGAGTCGTTCTGAGCTACCATTTCCTTCAACGGATATGCTTTAACAGTGCAAGAACTTATTTAGAATAAGGTTCCATAATAATCTGTTTGACAGATATCATATTAGATATGAACAGGAAAGAAACCGGGTTTCTCATTCCTGAATATTTGGGTATGCTGGGCATATGTTTGGATGATACCAAACTAGAACCCAAATTGGATAAGTGCCAGTTGTAGGTTATTCTAGGGAGAACATAAGTATTGTACTTATACATCTCACAAGAGAACAATTAGATTGTTGCTCGCCATGTGGTTTTCCTAACAAGAATACCGATATGCAGTGGTAAGTGGGAGGATAGTAAAACTCGATGAAAATCAGAGTAATACTATTCTAGGCATCGAATCCTTAATGGAACACATATAGTTCATCAAGGATGAAACTATAACATTAATCTTCGAATACACAAGAACCACGTAGTTCGGAGAGAGTTAGAGAACATCCTGGGTATGGGTTTCTGATCTCACCTTATAAAGATGTTAATCTTTTGAGGTATACCAATTGACTACGTATGAGGTAGTGATACAAGGTATCGACTCCCTATTATGACAAAGTGTCATGAGTCCGAAATGGATTCCATGTATATCAACTATGTTTGGATACTAGTTGATGTACCGCAAGGCATCTTGCCTATTGGTACTATATAAGTCTTCAAGGAAGACATACATGGATGGCAACATACCAACGTATAAAGCTAGGCTTTTAGCGGAAAGGTATCGTTATCAACACTATGTTGATTTTGATTCAACCTTTTAACTGTTTCCATGGTAAATCCATTTGGATAAAGCTTGCTAATGCTGCATGTTTCATTTATAAAATATGTCAGTTTTACGGGAAAATCGCTTTCCTGAAAAGGAAACCTTTTGGAGGATGTTTACAACATCCTGTCGATTTTGTCGTACATTAACTAGTAAACAAGGTTTGCGGGTTATTCGATCCATGTTTGGATTGAAGCAAGCATTAGGTTCTTAGAATTATCATTTTGATGTAATCATAATGGTGTATGATTTAATTCAAAACGAAAAGACTCTTGTGTATATAAAGGTTAGTGGGAGCGCACTGACAGTGGTTGTCCTATAAATAATGATAATATATATTTCTTGGAAATGATATTCCCATAATAATAATTGGTGAAAGCTGGCTTTCGAGAAAAACTCTCCGAGAACTCGTACATTGAAAAATGTACGCGACCTGGTGTCTCATACGCTTTGAGCATATGGATTCACAAATAGGCAATCCGAGTGATAGTCACTGGATTGAAGTTAAGAACATCCGTTAGTATCTTAGAGATCTAAGGATGATGTCTTAATCTTTGGAGATGGAGAACTTGAAGTGACTGGATTACTGTTGCAAGTTTCCTAACCGATAAAGACGACTGAAAGTCGCAAACGGTACTATACAGTTTGAATAACGGTACAGTGATCTTGAAATATCCCAAGCAAGATACTGTTACCCTATAAACAGCAAATGGGGTTATTGCTGCAGTGAAGCGACAATAGAAGCCATTTGGGTCGATAATAAATCTAATTAGATTAGATGTAATTCTGTTAGCAGCTGAGCTAGGCTACAACACTTGCTAAAGAATTAATTGTCTCATCAACGATCCAGATACATACTTCGATAATCATCTGATTCGTTCGGATCATACATCGTAGTGATGTGATGATCGAATAAATGGCATGAGACGATAATCATGCAAATCCGCTGACGAAAGTCTTTCATCAGCAATTTGAGCCAACCATACATAGTTCGGGTGTCAAGCACTCGAGTGACTGGCTATAGGCCAAGTGGGAGATTGTTGGACAATTATGACCCATAGCGTCACTATTTGTACAGATCATGGTGTTTTGTACAAATTAACTATGTGACAAAGGAGATTGCATCATATCATTTGTGATTAGATCACCTCGATATATAAATAACGAGAGGTCCCTATGATTAGTGCCTCGATTGAGAATGATATGAGACAGTATCAGTCCATGAAGGCAGAATCATAAAATCCCTAGTCAGAGTATTATCGAGATTGGACATCGATGAATACGTAAAAGACTAGTATTACACTTGTGCGTGTTGTGGAGCACAACGACATAGTTCTCATATGTTTGGGTATAGGATACTCATGCAAGTGTAATAGAAGGTTGTGTTTCACCGATGGTACGGGAAACAGCTTCGCTCTGGATAGACCCCCTCGGAATTCCATTGGTAGTATGACTACGTGTCTATGGAAGTCCGAAATCAGGGTAGGTGTATTTGGTCTTAACCTGAGACATGCACCGCTAATGCATACGACAATCAATAGACTTTAGTTGAGATCGTCCAGGGCTTTAACCGGTTTCTGTGTACGCCAATTCTGGGTATATTGAGAATCATAGTGTGTTGGGTGTGATGTCAAGAGGGAAGTGTCACTCCAGTCATATGGAGTTGATGATCGCGCATGGATACATAACTGGTTCTCTATATAAGGTTGCAACCGTCGGGATAATATGACTTGGTCATGATTATCCGATTTTAAAGAGACTAGTTGCTCGTAATCCGATATATGCATCGTACGGGGCAGACACTGTACCAGCCCCAGGCCTTGCATGTGATCATTATACTGGACATACATAAATACGCAATATACGGTATACTACGATTGATATAGATCCTTATTCATGTAAGGATATTTCCGGAGAATTGGGTAGGCATGGTGCTTTGCTAGAAGCCAACCTTGTCTTGTAAATCGGTAAAACGTAGTACTTGGTACTCACGTGTTCGGATAGTCCGACGATCGAATTGACTGCCAACATATCCGGGGATCTCATAGGTCGCTTCCCAAAGATTCACCGATGACCTATGACTCACACTTTTAATTAATCTGGGATTAATTAGATGAGAGAGAAAATTAATCTGGGATTAATTACTGAGATATTTTATCTGTGATAAAATATCATTTAAAGAGAGATAACGATTAATTTGGAATTAATCGATTAATTAATATATTCGATATATTAAACGAAATTGGATTTCGACGTGGATTAAAATTAGATTTTAATTCGGGCGAACGAATTAATTTAGAATTAATTCATTAGCGACGTGAATAGTAATTATGCTAGGCATGATTATTAATTAAATTAGATTTAATCGCAACGCAACGGAAAGTTCGTTAATTTAGAATTAGCGAACCCGAGCCCGAGATTATTTGCGAGCGCATTCGAATTTCGAATTCGAGTGCGGCAAATCAAATCAAGCGTCAAATCGCTAGTCGCTTCTAGCGTCACATCATCCGTCAATCAAGTGATGGCTGTCTTTCACTTTGAGTGATTGACGCCAGTCACTATTCATGATTGATGGGAAGTTGATGTGAGTTGATTTGAGTAGATGGAAAGCATTAAATGCTTAGCTTTTGGAGGGAAAAAATGGTGTATATGTTTTTAGGAAAATCATTTACCATTTTTTAACTCAAAAACACATCTCTCTCTTCTCTATTTTCTCTCTACATCTCACACATTTATTCTTCTTGGTGGGCAGTGAACTGCCGAGTGGATTGAAGAAATAGGGAAGCAAGTGCGATGGTTTTATGGCAAAATCATCGAGAGCTAGCACTCCGAGATCAATGCGAAGGTGATAGGGAAGCTCACCAATGAGCCGGGAACCATTCGACGAAGCTTGGAGCTTGACGAATGAGACCAAAATGGCGCAAAGCAGTGAGGTGAATTGCTGTAGTAGGCGTGAAACCAGTGGGCAGAAACTTCAGTTTTATTGCCTCTGCGTCGCTCAACCGCTCGATGTAAGTATTCCGTGACTTTCTCGATTTGTATTCGCATATATTTCATTGCTTGTATTCGATCCTATGGACCTAGAAACTCCAACAACCCCGATATGATTAGCCCTTTAAAATCTAATGTTTTTTCTTTTCTTTACTTGTTGCATGCGTATATTTATTTAATTTGATTAAATAAATTAAAAGAATCTTTTATGGAATATCCCCGCTTAATAAGGTTTTAAAGTAACTAGTATTTGGAATACTTGTTTCTTGGTTCGCCTTGTCAATACAGTTTATAAATATTTTTCCGTGACTACATCCGAGACCTTGCCTCTGCTGTGAGGGTGTAGCCGATAGAGATTTATTTATGCCGGATGTATATTAGATACTAGATAAATTCAAGCGAAAGCGCAATCCTGAACGTGCCCTAGCTGTCAGGGTTACGCAAGTAACTTGAGTTTATCATTGACGAGTTTAACCTTGGTACGTCTCCTTGTTGGCCTGCCTTAACAGCGACAATGAGAAATGACCAGGACCGGAAACCCAGGAGTCACTAGTGAGTGATTGACAATGAGTTGTCTACCTGTGAATATACGTAGGAGAGACCGTGCCTCTACTGTGAGTCAAAATATATTCATGGGGTCCTCTTCCCATTATGGAATTCGATTTAACTATTGAATTCTCTTTTTCCGTTGGGGATTACGGTATTACGTAAAATAGTGGGAGGCACTGCTAAGTTTAAAAATTCCTTAACTTATGCAGTGTGTATTATTATGGAAATAGCTGCTTGTTTGTTTTCCTTAATCTATATTAGATAGAATTAAACTTTTAATTCACTGCACACATATTTTGATATGTTATCTGACTTGACTCTTGGTTGCATTTATTCTAGAATAGGTTCTAGATACTACTAGACTAGGATATTATTAGATTGGTCTAAACCATCGGGAACTATTGTTCCGATTTTCTTGAAAAATCAAGATGGTTAATTACTTAGTTTCTAAGTCATTATAGATAATCTAGATAGATATCCCTTTTAGGATATAATACTTTAGAGATAATTTTTTCTAATGCAGTCAGAATTGACTTGAATTAGTTCATGTCTCGAGATTCTTGACTGGCATTAAGAAAGCCCCATTAGGTATTTGTTTATCTAGTAATGACATTTCTTAGCTTTAATGACCTTTATAGGCAATGTGTCTGAAACAATTTGCTAATCAATTATTTGCAATTGTTGTGAATAGTTGATGCAAATAGTAAAGCAATAGAAATGAGATGCGTATAGTTGTGTATATAAAATATCGATTTTCACAATACTACAACTATAGGTATTGGATACCAGATCTCTCGTCTAGTTATTTAAAATATTAGTTAACGATTATTTTGATATTTGATATCGGAACTTGCGACTATTGGATAGTTACTTGTTCTTTATAAACAATTGTTATATATATTTTAAATATAACTAGTAGTGTCATTGACGTAGAGATGAACATTAAGAAAAATTATTCGGTAAAGTAAATAATTTAGAACGGTGCTTTAGGAGATTTTATCACTTAAGCATTGGATGCTTATTTCGTATGGTAAAAGATGGTTTGATATGAGATCACACCACATATCCTTATCTATTTAACGAATATTGTATTCGGGAAGGTGAATAAGATCTTGTTTAACCAATGATTGTCATTGGACCACCAGATTTATTTAACTGATACATTGGATGTATGTAGTTTAATAAATTGTAATTGCTTAAGGTAGTTTTCTTTATTTCGTAACTTAGTTGATGAATTGTCATAACTTAGTTACGTGTTTCTGAAGGAACACATATTGAATGTCTTGAAATGATCAAGAACTTTCAATCTTTTCTAATGAAACGCAAATTGAACATATTTGACTGGTTCAAATATATTCAATCAGAAATTTTGAAAACGTGATCTTTAAAATTCATTACATGTCTTTGAATTGTTCAAAGATATTTGATACGATCAAACATATGAATTTAAAGCAATTAGTTCTAGGGTTATTCAGTGAATATGATTCTTATTCAATATTATTCTTCCACGATTCCATCTTGATGGAATTGAGTAGTGGGAGCAGTCGAATCTTATATGATTTGATTCGTTGGATATTGAATGTTACCGAATTAGTTTCAATACTCTTGGGGATATGCTCCAGTAATACTAGTTCATCTTTTTAATTTAGGTTCCATTAATTTCTACAATTACATATATGATATGTATAGGTAAAAAATTTGAATCTTGAAAAGTTTGAGATTTGAATATTTCTTTTATATAATAGTTATATAATGGAAATTACTTACGCCTTGGAGGTATAAGTAAAAGTTTATCGTTTATTCTGTTTAATAGAATATTGTATTCTATTTGATAGAATATCTTCCTACGATCATTAGTAATAAAATCGTTTTATCACTTGGTGTGTAACATCGGATGTTAACAATTGTAGAAAATACTTGACTTATTGAAGTCAAATGTGAGAATGATAAATTATAAATGGAACTACGAAATTAATAAGATGAAACAACCCTTATACATCTTCTATATAAGTCTAATAGGATATCAGAATCATTTACGAGTATTTGATACTTAATGGTTCTGTTGTTTTCTTACCGAAGAAAATTATCCTATAACTTATAATGGAAGCGATATTTGATATCGATTCTGGAAGTTCATCATTGAACCATAGATTTAAGATTGTTCATAGCTTACTACGATCAAGTTTTGAACTTGATTAAGCTTTCATTATGAATTAGTTCATGATATGTGTTAATTGTTTGCGCAGCGAAAGTAGTGTGAGCTTATTAAAGGTTTGACCTTTACAGTATCACAGTGAGAAAAGTTATACTCAGCAATTTATTGTAGATTCTGAGAAAACTTATCTCTAGTCACACTAATTGAACAATTAAAGATATATTGATTAATGTTGATATTAAACTGTACATTTTAGCTAAAGAATGCAAAGTGGCGTTTTTGAATGACTTATTCAGATAAGAGATCAGTTGTGATTTCTTTGTTTGAAGAGTTCATTCCGGAATGGCCCTAGAGTTTGTGTTCTGATGCGATCGCAATTTAGTGTGCTAACTTATAGAGCCTATTGTAGACACGAAAAAGTCTTCCGGAAATATGTGTTCTCTGTTTTTGATATCGTCAGATTGTCTGATCTTGTCAAATTATAGAGAATACATATGTGATTGAAGGGTTAGTGGGAGCGTACAAATTACTTTCTAGTGTTATATATCCTAACAACATTATCATTATTATGGTAATAATGAGATGTTTGTAAGGTAAAAGATTTACCTAAGTCTTCTTTACTCCATGGAAGAAGTGAAAGCAGTCTCTGTTATATTTGATATAAAGTTTTATATAAGATATAAAACTAAGAGACTTGTGAGATACTCCTATTAGTCGTGCATTAGATATGATCTAATAAAAGACACAACAAGGCTATCTGTATGATAGTTAGTATAACTGTTTGACAGTTAATGTGTTTCTTGAATATAATATTCATCTTTCGTAAAAGATGATTCCTTTTTCGAAAGAAATATTGATTAGAATGTCTAATCAATTTTATGTATCATTTGATGATGACATAATGAATACTTTCTTATGTGCGATTAAAGATATCGATTTAATCGTAATTGTTACGAATTATTTTGATATCCTATAGACCATATGATGGATCTTGAAACACGTTCTTTGTGATTTTTGAGATATTAAGAACGAGTTTCTAATTCATGGAGAATACAGTCTGCAACCATTAGGGTCATATTAGTTTTGAGACTAATGATGACGTTAGACAGTCACGTCATAAAGAGTCACAAAAGATGCAGTGGGAGTGTCATGAAGGATTCTACTATTCAGTGGAATTAGATGCAACTTATGAAGTATTGACTTATGAATTTTCATAGTGACCTTATAAATTAGAAGTTTTATATTGGTGTTGTGCTTGCGGTTGTCCGCATAGTATTTTGGATTTGATCCTTAAATACTTGAACAACTCAGTAGCTGTAGCACAATACTGATGTAGCATCAGAGTCATATTAATGTATAATTTAGATTCTACAAAATATGAATGATGATGGCTATGGGAACGATGGAGTTTGGTTGACAAACTCAATATGTCATAGCGGACATGCTTCTTGTTGCCTACCTCTTGAGTACTGGCTGAGCTTTTGAGGGCCATGGGCATACGATACACATTGATATGTGTATATGATATCGTGGATTGGCATAGAGCAAGTGGGAGAAATTATTGGGGTTGGTGCTGAGAGCGCCAATCCGGACCGTATTTATGTCTGATTCATGAATACGAACATCCCCTTTTTCCATAATATTACTTATTTATGGTTGCACCTCTTGTTTTTATATACGTATTCGATCTGATTACGATTAGATTGAAACTAAATGTTGTTTAGTGATATGTATATATTAGACAAAGGATAATAATATATAATGCAGTACACAATTACAAAGGTAGTTTGTAATTGACATTGGGAAGTGTCACTGCTAAATGTATATTATCAAATATAGTTCCTGGTCAAGATTCACTAACACGGGTCGGTTAGTCAAATCCGTTGAGACCAGTACATATCGTATATCGAGACATGGTTTGATGGTTTATCCCAATGAACCATGAGTCTAGAGAGACTCGTATAGACGTGTAGGTGTTTATAATAGATAAACACTGAACGACTCACCGAAGATTCTTAATGGATGGTACACCAACGTCAATAAGAATCTTATAGGGTTGAGTAGCATAGTGGTCCTTCAACTTGAGATACCATTGTGGATGTATGAGACATCCTCCACACTTAGATGGCAGTCACGTCACCGATCTATTTAGATCAGACCTCCACCTGTTCGTTGGGTGTGGACCGATCCTCAGGATATCCTGTGTGTGTCAAGATAGGATCCGTAAGTTCTGTGCACAGAGCATAGGTAGTCCATATGTGATTAGCATTCAGTTAAATCTATGGCCATAGTATACTTCGGAAGTGAGTTCCGAATGTTATTTATAGATTGCTAATAGAAACGTCGACGGGATAATACCTATAGAGATTTGACGTTTACATCTATATCTCTGGGATTATCCAGATACCTGTGACGGAGGGATTATACGTATGCAATGACCTCGACCTGTATGATTCAGCTAGTTTATCCGTGGTCGTCATAATTTACGGGTGGGTAAATTATGGACACGAAATTGGATTTTGTGACGGATATACCTGAATCTAGAGAGTCTCACTAATGAAATATACTCGTAGAGCACTAGGGCAACTTTTATGAATAATACTGATTATTTATAAGTCGTTTAAATGTTAAACGAAAAATACATGCAAACGGGCCGAACTGTCATTTCCTAATTAATGTGTATTTGTATTTAATATATGATATTATTAAATACACATTAATAAATTGTAAAATAAAGGTATTTGACATATATCATTAATATATGTATTTGAGATATTTAAAGTAAATATAATTCATATATTTGAGATATTTGTATTTAATTAATTATTTAATTATTTCATTGTTAAATGATTAATATAATTAAAATATAAATATCTTACCAAATGATAAAGTTAGGAAATGATTATAAGTGTAAATGTTTGACTTTACATTAAAGGAAAATGTTGTCAAATTGATTTGACTTCCTTGGATATTTATTTTTATTGTTAAAATTGAAATTTTTTTTTCCTTTATTTTTGGTAAATTTCGGCCATCACCCTTAAATAATATAAGTGTTATATTTTTAAGTTGCAATTGTTGACTTGTTGATTATTCATTAAAGTTGTAATGATAATGGATGCAAGTTGATAAGCTAACTTTAATTGAAACAAAAAATATCTAGATATTTTATAAACACCCTAAATTTCAGCCAAGGCAAATTTTTGGGAGTATATATTGTTTTGTTTCATTTTTAGGGTTTAAGAAGTTCATTAGATACCAAATAAAACATAAAAGAAGATGAAAGAAAAGCTTGAAGGCCTAAAGAAGAAAGCTTGGAAAAATCATGTTTTTGTAAGTTTTTCTTCAAAGTCTTCAACATGAAATATGTTTCTAACATGCTTAGCTTAATTTTGTGATGCTTTGATGTTATCTCTACTCTTATAGTTTGTGTTTTTATGGTTGTGATCTTGAATGAAAGATTGATGCATGTAAGTAAGCTTGAAATGGTTTCAAAGCTTCACTTTTGATTTTTAGAATATCAAGTTGCCATTCTAGAGTTGGTAAGCCAATCCTTGGTGACCTAGAATTGTTCTAGAGTTGTTTCAAAGTGGTGAGTCTAGATTGGTGAAGTATTGAATGGATTACAGTGTTGGATTTTAAAGATTTGGTAAAATTGCTCAATTTGATGAAATTGAAAAATTAGGGTTCATAACCCTCTCCAAATTTAGGGCTTTTCATATATGTGATGTATTATGGTATGCATATGATGAATGTAAAATTTTAGGTTAATTGGATTTGATCTTGGCATGTTTTGAACAAAAGGGACCAAATTGCAATTAATTGGAAATTTTGGGGTGCTCACGGCAATTGCTCAAAAATTGGGGATTTGTGTGAAATCTAATTTTGATGCATTAGATGTGTTGAACAACATTTTAGAAATGATTTAGAATCATCCAAAATTATATTTGATAATTTTTGGGCTAAAATAATCAATTTACAAAGTTTTGGGGCAATTCGGTAATTACCAAGAAATTTTATCTCTTGTGTAATTTTTCAGAATTTGATAATTGGATAATTAAATAAATAAGTTTATTTAATTGATCCAAGAAAAAATTTGATTTTCCACTATTCTGCTGCGTTACCGATATTCCCCCTTAAAACCCCTTCATAAATTTCGTAACAATTCTATATGAGACATTACACAAACTAATGGTAGAAAATCAGTGACTCCTCTAGCTGCTTAGCTTTTGGGGATTAGGGTAATGAATGTTTGAATGATCCTCACCACATCACTAAGATTGTTCAACACATCTCAGTAAGTAGACTGCCAACCTCCTTCTAGTGTCTCTGGTAGAACATCACTGGAAGTCTGTCCAGTCCTGGAGATTTCATGGGAAACATTGAGAAAAGAGCCTCCTTGATGTCTTCCTCCGTGAGTGAGTTGTCGATCTAGATCTACTATCTCTTCATCATACAGTCTACAGTTAATTCCTCTGATGGCCGCTTGGATCTGATCTTCGGAGGGGCTGGTTGAGGAGAATAGTTGAGAAAAATATTCACAAAATTCAACTTCCAACTCCATCTCATCTTCCAACCATTGTCTGTCTTTGCTCTGAAATTTACTCATCCTATTTCATCTCCTTCTCTCAATAGTGAAAACATGAAAATACTTAGTGTTCCAAACGTGTTCCATTCTGATGCGTCTTTAGAAACTGTTGCAACCAGCGTTTCTTAATAATTCTGCATCACTCCTCTTGCCGCAACCACTATTCTTCGAAAAAAATCTCTTCCCCTATTTTGTGCCAACAACATCTTTCCAGAGCTTGCTTTTGATCTCTAAAATTACGGAATATGATAAGAACCCCAAAAATCCAAATATTAACACTAAGATCAAGGTGCTGGATATCCCACTCTCATTCCCTATAAATCTATCTAGTCGCTCCTCTATCAAATCTTTGTCGAACCTTCTACTCGACCATGTGAAATGAAACCTCGAGAAGCCCAAGTCCCTCAGCTAACACTCCTCAGTTACCTCATGGAACCTAATCATAGCTTGCCTATCTTTAGTGTCCCCCCTCTCTTCTCTCATATATCTAGTATCTCATTAAAATCTCCACCACAAACCCAAAGGCTGTCAAAATAATGATCAAGTAGCTTAATTAAAGTTTTTTCCTTGATCGGTCGAATCGATCATCCTTCACTCTCATCGAAGACTTTCACGGGAACAACAAAAACCGCCATCTCGCTCTTTCACTTTTTCGCCCGCGCCCTGAAAAACTCAAAATTCTTGAGCTCTCATTCCTTTGCTGCTTTCGTACACTAGTTGGAAAAATCAACGCAAATTTGATATTTCTTTTCTCTCGGGATTTGTATGTATTAGATTCCGGATTCTGTACTCGGCCTTTCGAGTTTGATATCACCATATGCGCGGTGAAGCTAGGTTCTGAATGAAAGCGAGCAGCAGCGGTAAAAGGGATCATATTGGAAGTTTTGAGGAACTGAGCAAAAAAAAAGGGGCCATGAGAACTGCTCACCCTACATCTGACAGAATCGAACCCAGATTGTTAGTTCCATTTTTATTGGAAATGTCTGTAAAAATCAAGTTCAATTGATTTGCTCAGATACTTTAGAGGTTCTAAAGAAAACCGTGGGTACAGGCTCGATGAGTTCTTCGAGTTCTTGCAGTCTAGAGGTATTAGAGTCGGTGGAGTTGCCACCATAAGTCTTTTACCATAACAATAAGTTTTTCTCTTTATAGTGAATTTAGGCTGGTAGCCGAGATACCCGAAGTGGTTTTTTTACTCGCACGAGTTTTCCACTTCGTCACCAAAATTATTATGTTGATTTTATGTGTTGGTTTATTTTCTGCATTATATATATTTGCTTAGAATTAAGGGTTTTTTGTTGAAAATTCATAGACACATTAATTAGGATTTGTCTTATTAATTGTGAATAATTTATAATTCCAAATAGGGTCAGAACCTTGGATAAATATGAACTTTCAATTGGTATCAGAGCCTGACCGTGATCCTTGACCCGTTAGCTATGGAAAGAAGCCAACCTTTAAATTGTCCCCCATTTTTTGATGTGCCTGAATATTTACATTGGAAGGTTCGCATGAGAGTGTTCCTTAAGTCCCTAGATGAGAGGGTCTAGATGACAGTAAAGTACGGGTGGAAACCTCCTATAGTTATGGTTGATGGGGTCTCTCCCCTAAAGAGACAAACTGACCTGGACCATTGATGAATTTGACCCTAGCAACAGGAACAAAAAGACAATTAATGCCATTCATGGTGCTATGTGCTCAGTTGAGTTTAGGAGAATCTCAATGTGTGAGATAACCAATGATGCATAAGACATCCTACAGACTGTATATGAGGGCACACTGTCTGTTAAAAATAATAGACTCCAAGATCTTGCTACTAGGTTTGAGGTCACCGGAATGAAGGATGATAAGACATTTGACGAGTTCTATGCTGAGATTAACGACATAGTCAACATTAGCTTTAACCTAGGCGAGACCATTCATACCAATATGATAGTTAGTAAAATCTTTAGATCCCTACTTGACAAGTTCCTACCTAAGATCACCGCTATCGAGGAAAGCAATGACCTTGATCACCTTAAATTAGAGGATTTCGTAGGAAAATGACCGGCGTAAACACACACGTATAACGCAAGCGCACGTATCGTTCAAGTAGTATAAAAATATCGATCCCACGAGGACTTAATATCTAATATATTAATTTTATGAGGTCAAATGATTACTAGTATCTAACAGGTTGTTTGATTGATTTGAAATGGTGACGATTCTAAATTTAAAAATAAGTAAATAAAATTGTTCGAAAGTAGGTTTTAAGAAAATTCAATATTAAAAACTATCTAGGGTTGTGATTTCTTCCAATATCATTTTAAAGATGAAGTGGTTATCTTAAAGTTGGGTAATATATTGATTTATTAACCTGGAACACTAAATTATGTGTAAGCCTCTGTCGATAGTCAGACACAAATACCCAGTTTAACCCAATTGAACCATATGTGTATGTCAACCAAATTATCTGGATTCATTAAGTTTAAGTTCCAATTATTGCTACACCCGCCCGACAGGTATATGTCTATCCTGTAAGGAAATCTATTAAAGGGTTATCTATCCTCAAGGAAGATCGTCGACTATTGAGTCTAAGGTCTTAAATTTAAAATCCCCATGTCTAGTTTATTTTAAGTTTCCCAGTTCAATTTTATTAATGGCCAGTTAATGAAAAAGCATTAAGATTAAGACTCAATAAATAAATCTTTAAATTACCCAAAATATAATTTAACCCCTTATAAACCGGTGATATTGGATTTCATCACAACCCCAGATAACTGGCTTAGTCACGACACATATTTACGGGTAGTAAAAAAAACTTAAATAAAATGAAAGACATAAAGTAAAATACTGAAAATTAAATACTGAAAATTAAATGCTGAAAAGTAAATGCTGAAAGTAAATGCTGAAATTAAATACTGAAAATTAAATGCTGGAAAGTAAATGCTGAAAGTAAATTACTGAAAAGTAAATGCTGAAAGTAAATTGCTGAAAAGTAAATTGCTAAAAAGTAAATGCTGAAAGTAAATTGCTGAAAAGTAAATTGGTGAAAAGTAAAAACTGAAAATTAAAGAAAGAAAAGTATTGTGCGTAAAAGTAAATTGCGGAAAGTAAAAACTGAAAAGTAAAGAAAAGAAAGTGCGAAAGCGGAAATTAATTACTAAAAGCTATAAATAAACAAACAATATACAATCTTCTTAGTATTCTTAAGGAATTCCTTAGAAGAAAGTATGAATTTTACAAATGAAATGGCTTGGTATTTATAGGAAAAATTTTGCCTCCATCAAATTATCCACCAAATCAATTATTAATTACTCCACTAATTGCTCCACTAATCTCTTATCATGTTTGGTGATGATTTGATAATTTTTATTATTTATTAATTTATTTATTTTTTGCTTTGAAAATGATTGAAAGTGACTTTAATAATTACACACAACACACTTCTGGATGGTTCATCAATTTCGGGCATGAAATCTTCAGAATTCGAAATTATTTTGTCTTTCAAAGCTGTAGATCATTGAGTCTTATTTAATCTGGAATTTGAATCAGCTCAATCCGATATCGGAGTAAAACGTATGCCCCAATTACGACAGATGCACAAAATTGGAATTTCCAAAACTGCACTTCGTTAAAACGCCCTTTCAAGTTTCCAATCTCCAAAATTACTATGTCAAGTCCAATTTTTGCCCTTATTTGACCCACATTTCGTCCTAAATGATTTCATTGTGTCCCAATATTATTTTATCTGCAAAATAAACTAAAACCCATCAAAACGTTCATCAAACCCGAGAAACTAAACAAAATATTAAGTAAAAGGGGCGGTAAATATTGATATATTTTCCGCTCATCACACCCCAAACCTAACATTTTGCTAGTCCTCGAGCAAAACAATAAAATAAAATACAAGAAACAATTAAAATTAAACTAAGCCACTTTCGTAGGGATCATGGTTGCATTTAGCATATGCAACAAGCCTTTAAACCCCTAGGTGTCCCTAGTGGACGAGTTATAGTCTCGTGAGGGCTTACAGCAACGATACCCACAAACGTTTTACAAAAGTAAAAAGATAATAAAACTAATGCACACAAAAGAAAAAAGACAAGAGAAAATAGAATAAATAAGTTAGTGACAATCAGGTGAAACTTCAACTCCAAGTCAATAGTTGTTTTGTTTCATTCTAAATTACCGAATAAGTAAATTCTCCGATTATTTTTACCATTCTCCATATACACAGTCGAAAAAATATTAATCAACTCATTTTTGCCCACAACAGTCACAAGTGTAGTTGATAAGAGAGTAATATTTTTGTCCTAAAGTTTTATCAGAATTCACATCATTTTCCAGCAATGGAATAATTTTTTTTATTTTTGATTTTGATTTTTTATTTATTTATATACAATATCTTCCGTCTATGTAGCGAGCTTTGGGTCGGTGACTCCCAAACCAGTTGGCTTTAGGACACTAGGTGTTAAGACACCCCTACGAACTTAATTACTCAGACTTCAGATATATATATTTTTGCAGCATCTTTGATCCATGTAACGAGCTTTGGGCCAGTGACTCCCAAACCAGTTGATTTTAGGGCACTAGGTGTTAAAACACCCTTACAGACTTAATAACTCGGATCTCAGATGTTTTTTTGTTTTTTTTTTACTCAATTGCTTTTTTAGATGCTTCCTCAAATCAAACTAGAGCACTGAATATTACAAACTTTTCAATTTTAGTTCATATCCGTATGTTTCTATGTATGTTGATAATATCTGCTAACTGAACATATGAAAATCCATTTTAGTCTGTTTTATGGAGAATTTACAAATTAAATAATTAAAATGAAATAAACAAAAATTAATATATTTCGAAAATAGGCTTGAGATACGTATCAGGAGTGGAAACTCCTTACTCAGCTACCTTTCACCAATTTCACCCTTTTAGTCAAAATAAAAACACAAAAACACAAAATATTTTTGTAATTTTTGAAAAATTTTCAATTTTTTTGTATTTTTCAAAAAATTTTGGACTAAAAATAAAAAGAACACACAAACTAAAAACAAGGTATTGATCAATTAATTCCCTCCCCCAAACCTAAATGAGACATTGTCCCCAATGTTTTAAACAGTAAAAGGAGAGTTAAGAAGGTCGTACCTGGTTAGCTTAAAATATGCAGGAAATTAAAGGTTAAGATCCAGATTAATCCGACGCCTCTTACCACGATCGTCCTCGGACCAATTTATCTTTGAAAGGATAGGGTCAACTCGTGGTTCATAGGCTATGATTTGGTCTATTAGATCCGGAGCAGTTCTGGCAGTAAAGAGGAGTTCTTTTAAAGGTTTTGACACGAACCCATTTCTCCGGGCATCATCAAGAAACACACAAAGAAAATCATAAAATTCATCAACGTTAAATAGTCCAAGCGGTTTCTGGTGTATGTTCAGGTTCGCCCAAGATAGAACTATAAAAATTTTCTCCAATGTGCCCAAGCCACCTGGCAAAGCGATAAAAGCATCAGCACAGTTAATCATTTCTACCAGTCGTTCAGACATACCTGGCACAATAAGTTCCTCTCCGTTTGATGATCCAATAAGATTTGCCTCTGCCAAGGGTTTTGGGATGATTCCCAAAACGTGACTGCCTCCTTCCTGTACAGCCTTTGAAACGATCCCCATAAGTCCAAGATTGCCTCCGCCATATAGTAAGTGTATATTCCTTGCAGCTAAGACTCGACCCAATTCTTGTGCTGCCTCTACGTATTGTGGCTTAGTACCAACACTACTATCGCAAAACACACAGATGTTTTCAACTCGTCTTCTTGAAGTGGCTTCCATTTTTTATGTATTTCTTTCTCAAATCAGGATGCCTTCCAAAGTGCAATGACGAGCAGAATTTATAGTACCTGAAACGGGTGAGTAATAATAGCACTAAATCTTCCATAGGAAGCTTGTTTAGTTAAACAACAAAATGAAATCGTGAAAGGTCAAAAAGTTCTGGATCCTGTCGGAGAAAATAAAAGAAAACAACAAAACAAATTACAATTATTAAGAAAAGACAAAGAGATATAATATTTACAAAAAAAGTAACGGCTTGATTGACATCTATGCGTCAGGGACAAGCTTTCCGTCCAATTTTCTTATAAATTGGCAAACAGGGTCTTTTTGAGTCAGATTCCCGAGACTTAACAGTTGTCTTTCCTTTTGGAATTATGCATATAACATGCGAATTTCATTATACACACATCCACTGGGATGCGTCTCAAGAGTTTTAAATATGTCATCCAAAGACTCCTTACTCAAGCCATCCCTAATGAAGTTAATCTTATCTTCGCGGTTATCAGACTGTTAGACAGTAATGACCCATAGCGTCACTATTTTGTAAATGATATTGTATTATTGTACAAAATTAACTATGTAGTAGTGAAATTGCCTTTTACCGTTTTGTAATTTATTTACTTTGATATATAAATGGTAAAAGTCCCTATGATTAGTTCCGGATTGTGATGATATGAGACAGTATCAATCCATAAAGGTTTAATCATTAAATATCCCTAGTCGTAGTATTATCGAGATTGGACATCGATAATGCGGAATAGACTAGTACTGCACTTGTGCATGTTGTAAGGGTACAACGGCATAGTTCTCATATATTTAAGTATTGGATACTTATGCAAGTGCGGTAGGAGGTGTGTTTTTACCGATGGTACGGAAAACAGCTTCGCTCTGGATAGACCCCGCGGAGTCCCATTGGTAGTATGTCTGCGTGTCTATGGGAGTCCGCTTCAGGGTAGGTGCATATGATCTTAACCTGAGATTTGCATCGCTAGTACTTACGACAATCGGTAAAATTTAGGTTTGGTGGTCCAGGGCTTTAACGAGTTCTGTGTAACCTCTTCTGGGTTTATCGAGAATCGTAGTGTACTGGGTGTGATGTCAAGATGGAAGTATCACTTCAGACATATGGAGATGATGATCGCGAGGGATACAGAACAAGTACTCTATAATGGTTGCAACCATCGGGATAATATGACTAGGTCGGATTATCCGATTCAAAGAGACTGGTTGCTTGATGTCCGATATGTGTATCGTACGGGGCAGACACATATCCAGCCCCAGGCCTTACATGTGATCATCCGATACTGGTTCGATATACACTATACTACGGTATACTACGCCTGTTATAGATCTAATATTCCAGTAAGAATATTTCTAGAGAATTGGGTAGGCATGGCGTTTTGCTAGAAGCTAACCTTGTCTTGTAAATCGGTAAAAACGTAGTACTAGGTACGTACGTGTTCGAATAGTTCGAAAACCGGATTTACTGCCAACATATCTAGAGGTCTCTTGGGTCGCTTCCCGAAGATTCACCAATGACGTATGATTCAAAATCGATTAATCTTGGATTAATTATGGAGTGACTCTATCTTGGATAAAGTACTAAATAAAGAGAGAGAACGATTAATTTAGAATTAATCGTAAAATTATTATATTCGATATAATAATCGGAATTCGATTTCGATGCGAATTGAAATTAGATTTTAATTCGGGCAAACGAGTTAATTTAGAATTAATTCGTTAGCGACGTAAATAATAATTTCGCTAGGCGCAATTATTTATTTAAATTCGATTTAATTAACGTCGCGACGTAAGCTCGGTATTTCGGAATATCGAACCCGAACGCGTGAGTGCACGTGGGCCCACTTTCATTTGGAAACGTGTGGGGCCCACATGACACTTGTCATTATTTGCATTATTTAATCAAGATGTATTGCATGAAGATAGTGTACAAAGCACTCAAGGGTATTGCATGGAAATTGAGTGTTAGACACTCTAAGTCTTTGCATGGTTTGTGTCATAAGTATATTATTATTTAATATAATTATGACATAAATATAAATTGATTTTTGAGACAAAAATCAAACATTCTCTCCTCTCTAATTACCGAAACTGTGACAGTTTCTCAGCTCTCCATTTTCAGGTTTTTGTTGCAAAAGCTTGAAGAATTTGTGTTTGTTTGGAACATAAAAAACACATCTTTGGCTAGCACCATCAAGGGATCATACAAGGTGTTATGGGAAACTCATCTTAGAGCTTGGAAGGATCAATTAAAGCTTGGAGCTTCTCTTTTCTGCTTGGCCGAATCCATCACTGCACAAAGGAGCAACTTTTGTTTCATCAACGCATCCGCAATCCGTTTTTGTGAGTATTGTTTCCGCCATTACTTCAATGTTGTTCATTCTTATATATATATTTTGCTTGTTTTGATCTTGGGACATGGTTATTAGATTTCCAACAATGGTATCATTGAGCCTAAAAATGCATGCAAATATATTAGGATGTTATTTGGGGAAAATTGTTTGAAGCATGATTTGATGAGTTTGCTTGATTAAATATGCTTAGATGTATGTTAATGGATTATACATCATCAATTTCATGGAAAATAATTGGATTAATTTTTCCAACCCCAATGAGGCTTGGCCGAATACATGCAAGCATGTGGACTAGATGATTTTTTAATTTTAAGACATTGGATGACTTGAAATAATATGGAGATGATCATTTGTAACTTGATTGGATTGAAAACGAAATCGGAACCATATTAATCACCTTGGCCGAATGCTTGATGATGATTAGGGACTTGATTTTTTGATTAAATAATGTTGGACATGTATTTAAGATAAAAATATGATTAATAGATTAATTTGATATTTTGGGAATATTGATTTAAAGGATTAATCATGAAAATACACTTTAATTAATTAAGTTATAAAATTTGGAATTTTAAAATTTAGTTAATTGGGCTTAAATTGGAATTGGGCCTAAAACTATTATATTTGGTCATAAATGGGCTTGGTTGGGCCAAGTAGATTTGGACCATTTGGATTGGATCCAAAATGGGCCTTAATCACACCATTTAAGTCCAAATGTAATAAATGGGCTTTTATGTTTAATTAGGCCTTATGGACTTGATATTGATTTTATGGCAAATAAGGGTGATTCCTTATTGGGCTTGGAAATTGGGTTTGACCCACATTGACCAAGGCCCAAGCCTAATGAAATCAATAGAAAGCCCATCGGACTTTAATTAAACGG
>SKCR01010281.1:0-22675 GCA_019454045.1 Zanthoxylum bungeanum | reverse complement strand
GATGGGATCCAATTGATTTAGAGATCTACCTAGTTAAGTTTCTTACAGCTTGTTGGCCAAAGTCAAGGTTGTGTGTTATTTAACGGGATCATAGCCCATTAGGAAACTGGGTTTCCCGAGTACTCACAGAGGGTTAGAGGCTCGCCGAAAAATAGTGGGAGGCCAGTATTAATTTTTCAATTTCGTTTAATACTTATTAAATACACGTTTTATTTTTCATCGTTATATATATTTTTAGTTGGACTAATACTTTATTTTTTTTTTTATTGACTAGTTGGACTGTACCCTTATTAATATAATTTGTAGTTGATTATATAGTTGGACTATAGTAATCATTACATTTGACTATACCCAATATCGTTGATTGAATAGTTAGACTATTGCAATCAAGATGACTGGAAAGATTAACGTTAGAGACATCATCATGGGTGATAATGTCTTTAATGGTTCTAATTTTCCAGACTGGGATATGAATCTCAGGATTATCCTGGGAGCCGAGAAGTTGCTCTATGTATTAGACAGACCTCTCGGGCCTGAGCATCGACATGCGCGGGTTGTTGATTATGAGCTTTGGAAGACTCACAGTGATGACAACTTAACTGCTCAGTCTGTCATACTTGCCGCAATGACCCCTCAATTTCATCGTCAAAACAAGGGATTGGATCCCTACAACATGATGTTGAAATTGAAGGACCTTCATAGATCTAACCTTAGATCTCAAAAGTATGAATTACAGAAGAAGCTCTTTCGCTCTCGCATGTCAGAGGGTACTGTTAGACATTGTGTCCCATAGCGTCACTGTTTGTAAATGATATTGTATTATTGTACAAAATTAACTATGTAATAATGAAATTGCCTTTTGCCATTTTGTTAATATTATTTACTTTGATATATAAATGGCGAAAGTCCATATGATTAGTACTGGATTGAGATGATATGAGACAGTATCAATCCATAAAGGTTTAATCATTAAATATCCCTAGCCGTAGTATTATCGAGACTGGACATCGATAATGCGGAATAGGCTAGTATTGCGCTTGTGCCCGTTGTGAGGGCACAACGGCATAGTTCTCATATATTTAAGTATTGGATACTTATGCAAGTGCGATAGGAGGTTGTGTTTTACCGATGGTACGGAAAACAGCTTCGCTCTGGATAGACCCCGCGGAATCCCATTGGTAGTATGTCTAGGTGTCTATGGAGGCCGCATCAGGGTAGGTGTATATGGTCTTAACCTGAGACTTACATCGCTAGTACTTGCGACAATCGGTAAACTTTGGTTTTGATGGTTGGGGACCTTAACCGGTTCTGTGTACACCTCTTCTGGGTTTATCGAGAATCGTAGTGTACTGGATGTGATGTCAAGATGGAAGTATCGCTTCAGACATATGGAGGTGATGATCACGCAAGACACAGAACTAGTACTCTATAAAAGGTTGCAACCGTCGGGACAATATGACTAGGTCAGGATTGTCCGATTTAAAGAGACTAGTTGCTTGATGTCCGATATATTTTTCGTACGGGGCAGACACATCTCCAGCCCTAGGCCTAGCATGTGATCATCCGATACTGGATCGATGTACGCAATACTACGGTATACTACGCTTGATATAGATCTTATATTCCTATAAGAATATTTCTGGAGAATTGGGTAGGCATGGCGCTTTGCTAGAAGCCAACCTTGTCTTGTGAATCGGTAAGAACGTTAGTACGAGGTACGTGCGTGTTCGGATTATCCGACGACCGTATTTACTGCCAACATATCCGGAGATCTCTTGGGTCGCTTCCTGAAGATTCACCTATGATATTTGATTCGAACTTAATTAATCTTGGATTAATTGCGGAGAAACTTTATCTCGGATAAAGTGCCTTATTTAGAGAGAGAGAACGATTAATTTGAATTAATCAGTAAAATTATTATATTCGATATAATAATTGAAATTCGATTTCGACGCGAAATTAAAATTAGATTTTAATTCGGGCATACGAGTTATTTAGAATTAATTCGTTAGCGACGTAAATAATAATTTCGCTAGGCGCGATTATTTATTTAAATTCGATTTAATTAACGTCGCGACGCAAGTTCAGTATTTCGGAAATATCGAACCCGAACGCGTGAGTGCACGTGGGCCCACTTTCATTTGGAAACGTGTGGGGCCCACATGACACATGTCATTATATGTATTATTTTATTGATAATGCATTGCATGGTGATAGTGTATAATACACTCATTGTTATGCATGGATTTGAGTGTTTGACACTCTAAGCCTTTGCATGGTTTGTGTCATAGATTTATTATTATTTAATAAATATTATGGCATAATATAATTGATTTTTGGTATCAAAAATCACAAGAAAAATCTCTCTTCTCTCTCTCACATTGCCGAAAACTGCATGCAGTTTTTGGTCTCATCTTCTTCATTTTGGTTGCCAAAAAGCTTGAAGATAGTGTGGTTGTTTGGAACATCTCCTCACATGCAAGGCTAGCACCTTCAAGGGATCAAAAGAGGTGATAGGGAAACCATCATAGAGCAAGGAATCACAAAGCTTGGAGCTTTCCACCTTCTTCTCCTCTTGGCCGAATCAATCAACACTTGGAGCTTCCATTTGGTTTGATTTTCTTCATCAACAAAGCATTGTAAGTATGATTCCGCCATACTTCAAAGTTAAATATATATTCATTTATTGTATTTCAAATGCTTAATCTTTCCTTGGGACATATTATAGAAACCAACAGGTACATCTGTCGAGCACTATGTGTCACAGATGATTGCTGACATTGAACAGCTAGGTCAGTTGGGCATAACCTTTGAGGCTGACTTCCATAGATTTGATCTTACAGTCACTGCCTGACTACTGGGGCGGGTTCATCATGAACTACAATATGATGAACCAGAGAAGACTCTTGGAGAGTTGATGGCAATGCTGAAAGAGGCAGATCCAGAGCTTCTAAGGGTAAGAAGCACGAGGCGCACTTCGCTTCGACATCTCAAAGGCCAAGGCTTGGACGAAGGCTTCTGGAGGTGTGAAGAAGAAGAAAAGAAATGGCAAGGCCAAATCATCAAAGTCTTATGGGAAGGCAAATGACAAATCCCAAGATGTCTGCCTGCAGTGTGGAAAACGGGGTCACTGGAAGCGTGACTGCCGTGAGTACAAGGCGCACTTGAAGGAAGTGAAGGTGGGCAAGGCTCCGGCTTCAGATATGTTTGTTATTGAAATAAACATGTCTACTTCTAGTTTTAAATTGGATTTTTGATTCTGGATGTGGTACTCATATATGTACTGATGTGCAGGATCTACAGATTAGCAGGAGACTGGCCTCAGGTGAGATTGACCTACGAGTTGGAAACAGGACCAGAGTCGCTGTTTTAGCTGTAGGGACCTATATTTTGGAACGGCCCTCAGGGCATGTACTTTATTTATCAGAAGTTTATTATGTACCTAGTTTGACTAGAAACATTATCTCTGTATCTCGTTTGACCCAATGCAGGTACACTTTTGTATTCCAAAACACTGGGTGTTTTGTTTATAAAAATGATTTTGAGATATGTACTACTGATGCTAATAATGGTCTTTATATTTTGAATATAAATGAATCTAAAACATATAACATGACAAACAAAAGGCTCAAAATGAGTAAAACATATGAAACTTATATGTGGCATTGTCGTCTGGGACACAATAACAAGACTCGCATACCCACGCTTTCGAAGAGTGGATACTTGGATGGATTTGATCCTAATTCATATGATGTCTTTGAATCTTGTTTATTAGGCAAGATGCCTAAAATTCCTTTTAGCGGTAAATATGTTCGTGCCACAGAACTGTTAGCCCTCGTTCACAGTGACGTATGTGGACCAATGTCTAGCAAGGCTAGAGGTGGATTTGAATACTTCGTAACCTTTACGGATGATGCATCGCGTTATGGTTATATGTATCTTATGAGACACAAGTCGGAAACTTTTGAAAAATTCAAAGAGTTTCGACACGATGTAGAAAAACATATAGGCAAAAGTATTAAAACATTACGGTCGGACCGTGGTGGAGAATACTTGAGCAATGAGTTTCTCGATTACTTGAAAGAGTATGGAATTCTTCACAGTGGACTCCTCCCGGAACACCTCAACTAAACGGTGTGTCTGAACGGAGAAATCGAACTTTGTTAGACATGGTAAGGTCTATGATGAATCGCACTGAGCTACCAATTTCCTTATGGGGATACGCATTGAACAGTGCAATACTTACTTTGAATAAGGTTCCGTCAAATTCTGTAGAACAGACTCCATATGAAATATGGACAGGAAAGAAACCGGGTTTCTCATTCCTGAAGATTTGGGGATGCTTGGCATATGTTAAACGTTTGGATGGTACCAAACTAGAACCCAAATCGGATAAGTGCCTATTTGTAGGTTATCCTAGGGAAACCAAATGATATTACTTCTATAACCCATTAGAGAACAAGGTATTTGTTGTTCTCCATGTGGTTTTCCTCGAAAAGGAATTCCTAAATGCAGTGGTAAGTGGGAGGAAAGTATAACTCAATGAAAATCATAGTGATACAGTTCCTGACACAGACTCCCACATGGAACACGAACAGTTCATCAGTGATGAGATTGTACTATAATCTTCTAATACACAAGAACCGCGTAGGTCGGAGAGAGTCAGAAAATAACCTGAGAGGTATTGGTTTCTGATCTCACCTCACGTAGATATTAATCTTATTGAGGATAATGAGCCGGCTACGTATAAGGAAGTGATACAAGGTATCGAATCCGCTTTATGGCAAGATGTCATAAAGTACGAAATGGATTCCATGTATACCAACCAAGTTTAGACAGTAGTTGAAACACCAGAAGGCGTTAAGCCGATTGGTTGTAAATGGGTCTTCAAGAGGAAGATCGACATGGATGGCAACATTCAAATGTACAAAGCTAGGCTTGTAGCGAAAGGGTATCGTCAACGACAAGGTGTCAATTACGAAGAAACTTTCTTACTTGTTGTAATGATTAAATCCATTCGGATAATGCTTGATATTGCTACATATTTCAATTATGAAATATGGTAGATGGACGTCAAAACTGATTTCCTTAATGGAAACCTTTTGGAGGATGTTTATATACAATAGCCTGGCAGTTTTGTCGTACCAAAACATGCAAACAAGGTTTGCAAGTTAAATCGATCCATTTATGGATTGAAGCAAGCATCGCATTCTTGGAACCAACGTTTTTATGAGATCATAAAAGAATAGGATTTCATTCAAAACGAAGATGATTCTTGTGTATATAAGAAGGTTAGTGGGATCGCACTGACATTCATTGTCCATTATGTTGATGATGTATTGCTTATTGACAATGATATTCCCATGCTACAATCAGTGAAAGCTTGGCTTTCATTAAAATTCTCCATGAAAGATCTGGGAGAAGCAACCTTTATTCTGGGAATAAGGATCTACCGAGATAGATCTAGAAAGCTGATTGGACTCTCTTAGAACTCGTACATTGACTAAGTGTTGAAGAGATTCAACATGGATCAGTCTAAGAGGGGACTACTGCCAGTGTCACATGACGTCTCTTTATCTAAAGACATGTGTCCTAAAACTCAAGATGAGAGAGATAACATGAGTCAGATCCCATTCGCTTTTGCAGTCGGATCGATCATGTATGCCATGATATGTACACGACCTAATGTCTCATATACTTTGAGCATGTGCAGTCACTATCAGGCCGATCCAGGTGATGATCACTGGATTGCTGTTAAGAACATCCTTAAGTATCTTAGACGAACTAAGGATGCTTTCTTAGTCTATGGAGATGGAGAACTTGAGGTGACTGGGTTCACCAATGCAAGTTTCCAAACCGATAAAGACGACTCTAAGTCGCAATCTGGGTATATATTTTGTTTGAACAACGGAGCAGTGGGGCTGGAAATCTTCCACGTAAGAGACTGTTGCTGATTCAACAACATAAGCAGAATATATTGATGCAGCTGAGGCAGTAAAGAAATATTTTGGATCCATAAATTCCTAATGGATTAGAAGTAGTTCTATTAGTAGCTAAGCTCGTACCTTTGTATTGTGACAATAACGGGGCTATAGCGCAGGCTAAGGACCGCGGTCTCATCAATGATCCAAGCATGTACTTCGACGTTTCCATTTCATTCGTGAGATCATACATTATGGCGATGTGAAGATCGAAAAACCTAACACCGAGTGCACGTCCCGATGCAAGAACCTTGCGCATCGTGATGCGCAACAAACCTGAAGCGTGTCTGGGAAAATTCCCAGATCGTGGAGCGTTCTGCGTCGCGACACTAGGCCAAAATTCAGGTATTTTCTTAATCTTCTCATACTCAATTTGCCCAACACTTCCCCCAAACATTCCACACAAGCAATTAACAACAATAAGTATCCAATACATCATCAACATCATCCTCAATAATAAATCATATCATTCTATACACTTTATTTCATTTATACGTAAAACTTAACAAATTGAGGATTCCCCACAATCACCATTCTTTGACACCATAATCACTCATGCATCATCATATACAAGTCACCAATTTCCTATAATCATCAAAACTTCAAAATTCAACATATATCAATTTGGGTCAAGTCTCCTTACCTCATTTTTGTTGGATCTTCCTCATCCTTCATGGTTGTTCCTTTCTTTTTCCATCTTGCTTGATGAATGGCTATTACCCATTGCTTCTTTTTCTTTATTCTTTTTCTTCTTATTCTTCTTTTCTTCTTCTTCCCCTCTCCCTCACGTTTTTCTTTCTTTCTTTTCTTCTTTTTCTAACTTTTTGAAACATTAAATAGTAACCTTCTTATATACTAGGGATTAATTGATATTTGGAAAAATGTAGAAAAGTGTAGAAATGTGGAGAAAATTTGAGATTTTTCTAGATAAGTCCACTGCACTATTCATCATGAATTTTGACTTATATTTTTTTTTACCTATTTCTGGTATAATTTTGTAAAAATGTTCAACACGGAAGTTGCAGGTCTCGATCTCAGGGTTCCGGCGATATAATATGTATTAAAATCGGAGTTCGTATGAGAAAGCTATGGCCAAAACACCATGGGCTATCCGGAGTGAACATCATTCAATTATGTATCGGAACTTCGAGCAATAACGATTGTCCTTAAGGTTTCCTCATGAGTGTATGTGTGTTCAACATAAATTCTATTATGAATATTCATCCCAAAATAAAATAGTAATCGAGATTACTGGTTGATGAGATTACCGGTCGTTACAAATTATCCCCCTTTAAAATATGATTCGCCCTATAATCATTTTTTGAGGTTTAACTAACGGTTTGTCTTGGTTCGAGAATATATTTTGAAAAACTCTTGTCATACTAAAGCTATCCCTACGTATTAGGGAAATCTCATTTTTAAACCTTTAACTATATTCAACTTCCTTTATCTCAACTATCCACATGAGTTATCGATTCCAAAATTTTTCTATGTTCGTGACCTGCCGTCCAACTCATCTTAGTCCCATTTTGATTTAGAACCTCCATACCTCCTTGTCGTGACAACAATAATTTTTTTCTCATTATTTTTAAGAACCTTAGTTAGCCTTTACGATCAAGGCACCCCCATTGTATCTTATATATTAGCTAATAACCTTCATTTTCCTTTAACTTGTGTATAGTTCAGGTTCTTCAACTATTCCTCATAATGCAACTACTTAATGATTTTATAAGATATAATTTTACTACACACCTTCATGGCACCAATCTTAGCTAACTATCTGATCTTTCTCTTTTCTCTTTACTAAGTCCTCGTTACTTGTGAGCTTATTCCTTCGAGGTTTCAAATATATAACTATTTATGGGTTAGGACAACTTAACTCATAATTAGTCTTTTCATGTACTCTTACTGTTAATCGACGGCTCCCATACTTAGAATATTCCCTCAAGGTAGTTTCTCTGGTAATACTCATTGTAAGACTAATCTTGTGTCTTTTATGCTACAACTGTGTTCTTTTTTGTACTTTTGATTCCTATGATGGTACAAGCACAGTTACTATCTGTAATGCTGACTTTTTCTTCTTTGCCTTCTAGTACCTTAGAATGTTTCACCCTCAATTATCTCTTAATCATTATCTTGTTAAGATTTGTTCTATATATTATCTCTAACGAGCATACAGATCATTATCATCCATCTTTCCCTATTTTCTTAATACGATAAGATTTCAGTCTTATTTAAGTTCCTGAAAACTTACTATCCCGTAGTACTATTGTAAAGCTGTCTTATCATTATACACCTCAATTATTGTTTGTTCGGTATCTAAATTATTACTAGCTGACCGGCGTAATCACAAGCGTATAATGCAAGCGCACGTATCATTCAAGTAGTATAAAAAGTATCGATCCAATGAGGACTTAAAACCTTTTGTTATCAATTTATGAAGTTAAATATTTACAAGTATCTAATGGATTGATTGTTTGATTGGTGGTGACTTTAAAATTTAAACAAGTAAATAAATTGCTTGAAAGTAGATTGAAGAAAATTCAAATTTATAAAACTATCCAGGGTTGTGAATCTTTCCAATATCTTTTTAAAAGATGAAGTGGTTATTTTACGTTTGTGTAATATATTGGTTTATTAACCTAGAACACGAAATTATGTAAAAGCCTCTTCCGATGGTCAAATACAAATACCCAGTATAACCCAATTAATCATATTCATATATTAACCAGGTTATCTAAATTCATTAAGATTAAATTCCAATTATGGCTACCTCCGCCCGACAGGTATATTCCTATCCTGTAAGGAAATCTATTAAAGGGTTATCTATCCTCAAGAAAGATCGTAGGCTATTGAGTCTAAGGTCTTTAACCTAAAATCTCTATTCCAAGTTCATTTTAAGTTTACCAGTTCAATTTTATTAATGGCTAGTTAATAAAAAGCATTAGGATTAAGGCTCAATAAATAAACATTTATATTACCCAAACTGTAATTTAACCTCTTATAAACCGGTGATATTGGAGTTTATCACAACCCCAGATAACTGACTTAGTTACGACGGGTAGTAAAAACTTAAATTAAATAAAAGACATAAAGTAAATTGCTGGAAATTAAATACTGAAAAGTAAATGACGGAAAGTAAAATACTGAAAATTAAATGCTGAAAATTAAATGCTGAAAAGTAAATGCTGAAAGTAAATTGCTGAAAAGTAAATGCTGAAAGTAAATTGCTGAAAAGTCTATAAACTAAAAGTATAATAAAAGAAAATGCTGAGGTAAAATGATCCACTTTTATTACTTCTATTTTAGATATCTCCCTTAATATAATATATTAACTTTGCGTGATAATTACCAACCATCCATATATGTGGTATCCAGATTAATTCAAATTAATAATTAATTACCAACCGACCAATCGGACGGTATCCAGTTTAGTCAGGTTAAAACCAATTTCAATAATTACCAACCGACCAATCAGGCGGTATCCTCATTAAGTCAGGTTCTAACTAGTTTATATATTATATTTAAGGGAGATTAATCTAAATATTAGTAATAAAAGTTTTACCTTTTACCCCAGTAAGGGGGAGTTACCTCCTCATTACTGAAAAGTAAAAACTGAAAAAGTAAAGAAAGAAAAGTATTGTACGTAAAAGTAAATTACGGAAAGTATAAAGAAAAGAAAGTGTGAAAACAGAAATTAATTACTGAAAGCTGTAAATAAACAAACAAGATACAATATTCTTAGTTATTCTTAAGGAATTTCAAAGAAGAAAGTATGAATTTACAAATGAAATGGCTTGGTATTTATAGGCAAAATTTTATCTCCAACAAATCATCCACTAAATGCTCCACCAAATCCTCCAGTAATTGCTCCATTAATTGCTCCACTAATTGCTCCACCAAATCCATTATTAATCTCTATCATGTTTGGTGGGAGCTTGACTATTTTATTATTTATTTATTTATTTATGTTTTTGCTTTGAAAATGACTTTAATAATTACACATAACACATTTACGGATGTTTCATCGATTTCGGTCATGAAATCTTCAGAATTCGAAACGATTTTGTTCTTCAAAGTTGTATATCTTTGAGTCTTCTTTAATCTGGAACTTTAATCAGCTCAATCCGATATCGGAGTAAGACGTTATGCCCAAAATACGATAGTTGCACAAAACTAGAATTTCCTAAACTGCACTTCGTTATAACGCCCTTTCAAGTTTCCAATCTTCAAATTTAATATGTCAAGTCCAATTTTTCCCTTATTTGACCCACTTTTCGTCCTAAATGATTTCATTAAGTCCCAATATTATTTTATCTGCAAAAGAAACTAAAACACATCAAAACGTTCATCAAACCCGAGAAACTAAACAAAATATTAAGTAAAAGGGGCGGTAAATATTGATATATTTTCCTCTCATCACTAGCCTTTCTCCTGATGTCTTTGTCTCCTATCCTGCTCTATCCTATAACGAAAATCTTGTGGTCTATGCATCTGTCTTTTTATTCGCAGGGGTATCAACTTCTACAATTCTCTGATTATGTCTATGGCTATCTCTTTTGCTTTCCATAATTGCTTGACTAGTACTTTCTCTCTTCATCATCTCTTATACACTATCTTTCTTCTAAACCTTTTTATCTTCTCTTTTGCTCTGTTCTGTTCATGGGACTCGTCTGGACTATGTCTCTGCTTCCTCATTCGAAGGATATCATTTTTACATTCCCTTAGCCACATCTATCGCTGCTTCTTTATATCTCAGTCATAACTTGACCACTACTTCCTCTCTGTTCCGCTCCATTTGAAAAACTTCTCTTTTTTGTTGAACTCCTTTACTCAGTGATGCCACTTACTTTTATTTTGTTCTTAAGCTAAGTCTGAAGATATTATGTTCCTGTCTTCTTTCACTATTCCTTCACTTATTCCTGGAAGTATCTCAAGGCAACCTTCAAGGTCCATCACTGCTGCTATTGTCTAATAGGGTAGGGAGGGTGGGGATTGTCTTGGAGTCTTTCGGTGGTGGTGTTCTGCTAATCTATAAGCTTATGAATCTTTTGTTTACATGTATGATGTCGCCCCCCACTAGGGTACTACTACTATGAACTATCTGAATTTCATGTTTCAGTTTTACTACTACTTTGTTTTCCAATTATCGATGATACCACCTCTTATTGTGAACCTCCGTAAGGTTCATACTCTGTCAAACTCCTACTATACTCCATCTGTTATTCTTTCTTATTAAGTTTTGCTCTATTACTTGACTTTCCTACTCACCTTAGTTCCATGAACTTCTTAATCTTTATTTCCCTAGAAGCTCCATCAACTTTGATTGCTTAAGATATCTCTACTAAGTTTCTTGGTTCAAGTGCTATTCTCATCTGGTTCTTCTTTCTCAATATAATGAGACTCTTATGAGTCATACTATACTCTTGAGAGTCGCTCTCTCTAATTCCTGTACTCTTTTGAGCCTTTACCACCCCTAAGGGATTCTAATTCTAAGACGACTTCTAGGTTTGCCTTGGCTTACTGTGACTTCAAACTTTTCTGTCTTATGTATAATTTTGCCATCTCGTGATTTTCATCTATATTTTATTGTACTTATTGATTCAACTATCTAGGCGCCTCATAATCCATATATTCTATCAAGTACTCTTCTTTACTTGTTCTAAGATGGGAATGGCTACATGCTCACATGTCTGGTTAGGTGTCTAAATACTTACCATAGTCGGGGGCTATTGAAAGGAAAAATTTATATTCATACTGTTGGGAACTGAATTGACTAATCTATGCCTTAGGATTCCTTACTTTTTATCAGTCATTATGGGGTATTCACTTACATTGCTGTCTCCAAGCTACATTAGCTATGTTATTATACGTACTGAATTCTCTTATCACTTCATGTTTCTTTACATTACGCCATGCTAGTGAGGCTAATGGTGGTTAGTTCTTCTGACTACTTCCTAAATTTATGCTCTCTACTTTGCTATAAATAACAACTATTGCATTTTGTTCTACTGTCCATACTTATACTATTGTCACTCCTAATAACTCCAACCTCTCGGGTCTATCCTTTTATACTTCCATAGCTTTCTACTGGCTTTAAGCTAATATGTAGGACCTGGTATGTTTGATCTATTTTGTGGACACCTACTGGCCTTGCAAGCCTCGTGCTGACTTGCCTTGATCTTTAGGTTATATTGGGTTATCTTCTTTACATCCTAAAAAATTTCCTTACTCCTCTCCTGGGTGATCTACCTTCCAAGGTTTTCTGTTTCTGAAGATGAACTCTCGTCGGGCTTCTTACGGTCGCCCATACCTATGCTAGTAGGAACTACTTTATGTCTCGTCGATTCTTCTCTTTATGTCTCGATGGGTTTCGATATCCTTGTTCTGGTACTCTATGTCCTAGTAGAGTCTATTTATCATGTAGGGTAGGTATGAGATAGGCTCTATCAGGACAACTTCCTTAACTAGTATGACTAAGTGGTTGAAAACTAGATAGCTTAGGGTCCTGTCTCCATCAGATTGCTTGGGATAAGGTAACTAATCATTTATGTTTATGACTTCGATTTGCCTGCTTGTAGACCTGGTTCTGGGTTTGGGGATCTGGAGTTATCTACGTCCTTTTTGACATCCTAATCTATTGGAACTCTTGAGTCAAATCTTGATTTCTTACTTCTGTTATATTTCTGGCTTTTCCTCATTACTCGGGGAACTTACTACCTATACGAAGGAATTCGAGGCTCATGAATCTATTTGAAAGAATTCTTCGATGACGGAGTAAATCTTACATCTACTAGGCACTCTAACACTTGTTCGGGCTTTTTCTATTCTCTTTACTACTATAGGTTCTGGTACTTCCTTAACGATCCGATTCTATATCTTTATCTCTTCTCACATCTGATTGCTTTAACATCCTTACATCATTCCTTACTTTTCTTCTAGCTTTTCTTTTCCACCCCTTTGTGTAACCTTTCTCAGAATCTTACTGTCTAATATCATATCTCGTTTGTACTTCTGGTAATAGGTCAGAATAACTTCAGGAAAATTCTTAATGTGGATTTAGAGTATAGTTGTTCTCGTAATGATACTATTCGAATAGTTTGGGAAAGCTTACTAACCTGTCTATACTGCGTATACAAAACCCCATCACTCTACCCATTATAGTCACTGACTCCCTAAACCATGCTCTGATACCATCTTTGTAGCATCCCCAATCCGGGAGATGCTACCGGCAGGGAATAGACCGTAATATTCCACTGAGCCTCAACTATCCAACCATAAACAATTACTAATACCATTTTCTCTAATTAGATATCTTATGTGTGAGACCGTAGCCCAAGCTCAATAACTTATCATACAAACTCAACATTTGTAACTGTAAAGTTAATAACACACTTTTACAATGACTATCTCCAAATCAAAGACTAATACATAACTTTTACTTGACTCTGACTGGACTCTCACTCTTTCTGACTTGAACTGATGGACTCCATACCCTAGTGACTGCATCAGTATCCCTCCTCCCGGGTTCGTCCTCTGAAAATCCCTGCAAAAATATAACACTGGGAGTGGGGGGTTAGACCGTTGTACGATCTAAGTTAGTGGACGATAATTGAAATACTGTTATATAAATATTTGGATTTTAAACCAGAATTCAAAAAAATAAAGCCTTATATCAAAACTCTTTTCTAAAGAACCTTGTCTGAATCTCTTTTATAGAACTTATCTTTCTGAAATCTACTTTTAGAAGTCTGGTTTTGTAAACTTGTATCTGAAAGATCTATTCGGAAAACTAATTTATGAAATGTCTGTTTTCTGAAAACTGTTTATAGGCACTGCATTTTTGCATGTAAGTCCCGATGATGAGTATCATATGGAGACAATATCTTTTAAGTTGTGGAAGTCGCGGGAAACGGACGTCGGAAAGGAAAAGTCATAAATCAGTACTTTGTTGGATTTTAGTCGCTTGCTTAGCCTCGAGTTCGCTTGTTGGATTTCTGTTTTAAAACTTATCCTCGGCCCAAAACCCCCGCAAACCACTTATCATTGGCCCAAAACCCCCGCAAGCCACACATCAAGCCCACACACCACCAAGCCCACCAAAATGATCAACCACACACCCACACCTCTTCTAGCACACGCCCAAGCCCAATAAAACACATTCAGAATAACAATTAACATATTAAACACATGGTGAAATCTAAATAAATCACATACCTAAATAAAACAAATCAAATAAAATCAAATATATCATATTCCTAATCAAGCCAAATCATATCCCTAATTAAATAGATACTTTCCTTGTGATATACTAATTAGCAGATATCACCATTGATTGCATGATTCCTTTCTTATTCACACAAGGAGAATCACCAAAAACAGTGATAAAAAACTTCACCTTAAGACACCCCAAATATCGCAAAACAACAGTCTAAAAAAATCCCCAAACTACCAAAAAATACAACTAGAAAACGGTAGCAAAAATAGAGGAAACATTGACCCAAAACAGCGAAGCGACGAAGGAAAATGAAAAATCAGTGAACTGGAAGAGTTGCGGAGTGTTAGCCCTTCCGACAGCCGTGTAACGCACTTCCAAGAGGCGACATAAAAGGTTAGACCTGAGGGCACCCATTTTTTATTAATTTCCGCTTATTTCTTTTATTTTGCCAATATTTCTTCGCATGGGTATTGTTGATTAATGTATGCTATAGCTATTGGATGAATGGAATATGTGTCATCTCTTGTGGTATATCGGATGGAAACCCAGATGTAAATTCCGTAGCCGAATCCGAATAGACGGTAGTACAGTCTGTACTTGGGAAACAACTCCCCGTACTACTTGAGCAAATGACATGTGTTTCGCTTTATTTAATCTTGTTCATCTACTATTCACATTTTTTATTCTGCCATTTATTTTCCGTTTGTTACTTATTTATGTATTGTAATGTAATGCACATGGGCAAATCAAGTTGGATTAAAGGTCCTCCGTTTTGAGGGATAAAAAGCCTAAGGGCTACCTTTGCCACGACGTTTTGCCACGCCGGACGAAGTATGTTTGATTGAATGTGAGATATGTTTAATCGGACATACGAAGTCCCATATCATTGTCTTATTTATTTGTATGCATTGTAATGTAATGCGCATGGGCTTATTATGTTGGTCTAAAGGTTCTCTACTTGAGGGAAGAAAAGCCTAAAAGGCTACCTTTACCATGACATTTCACCGCACCTTTTATTATTCTGTTATTTGCATTCTGTATGCCATCTCCTTGTTAAATCATGCATCATAGTGTAATGCGCATGGGCAAATCAAGGTGGATTAAAGGTCATCCACCTCTAGGGATGAAAAGCCTAAGGGCTACCTTTGCCATGACGTCGTGTCGCGCCGGACGAAGTACACTCAATTGAATGGGAAATGTGTTCAATCGGGCGTACGAGGTCCTACATCGTGTATTTGATTATCCATGTATGTGTTTGTGTCATTTCAGATGCCATTTTGGTAATCTCGTTCGAACGCGTTTCCGAACGCTACACGAACGTATGCATTCTGCCTCATTCCGTTCGAACGCGTTTACGAACGCTTCTCGAACGTGCACGTATTCTGCTTCACCATATCCCGTTCGAATACGTTTCCGAACGCTATACGAACGCGAACCTTCTGTTTACCATTCGAACGCATTTTCAAACGCTACACGAATGCAAATATAGTGCACAGACTTCTTTTCGTCACATTTCATGCATGTTTGCTTATTTGATCATTTCTTTTGCACTATATGATTAATCATTCAATCTCATGTTTATTGTTGATTTAATCGTTTAGTATGTTATTTTCCTTTATTCATGATTTAGTTGCTTAGTATGTTCTTTTTATGCATGATTTAGGTGTTTATGTGATTTTATGCATGATTTAGGTTTTTATGTGATTAAAGGTATCATTTTTTTTGTGATTTTGTTTGAACGCGTTATTAAACGCTACACGAACGTATGCATTCTGCCTCGTCTCATTCAAATGCGTTATCAAACGCTACTCGAACGCATACATTCTGTTTTTTGTTCGAACGCGTTATCAAATGTTACTCGAACAAGTGCATTCTGTTTATCGTTCGAACATATTTACGAACGCTACACGAATGCGCACGCACTAGATAGGTCCCTTCATCATGTTTTATGCATGTTTGTTTCCTTAGTTATTTCTTTCCCCATCATATACTTAGTTAGCTCTTTTAATATTTATGTTTTTACCGTTACTGTTTAGTTATCTTCCCGTATTTATTTATTTAATATGTTCATGAAATTATGTGTTACCGTTATTTCGACCTACTTGTATGTATGCAAGCTTATATATAGGTATTATGCAAACTTAGATGTAGGTTGTTGTTGCGTAGACTTGGTTAGATTATTGCACAAATCCATTCATTACAAGTGGCATAAGTAAGGGACCATTCCGAACCCAACGGTTTGAGGTCTTCCCTTGCGAGGGGTGAGTGCGGCCTTAAATCATTTTCCCAGTTCACACTGGGTGGCGACTCCATGTTATTTCTCCGGTTTAGTTCCCCCGTGGGCTATTCCGTACTCCCAACCGGGCCGCGAGCCTGGAAAAGCGTTGCCGATTTCTGTGTCCTACAGTCTGGCGACTCCACTGGGGATAGAGAATCGGCCCCGAAATAATGTCTTGTAATGTTTGTGATTTGTGCTTTAGTTAACTGTGTCTACTGTGGGTTGAAGGGGTTTAATCAAAGGCATTATTAAGGCTAGGTAATGGTTTGGTGTCTTCCTTCATTCACTACCTTTCTATAAGGAAAAGTTGTGAAGGCACCTAAGTAATCATTTACTCGAAGCTTACCGTGATGGACTAATTTGGAGGACCTATTGGTTATTCCTGTCACCAAGGCGATAAGAGCCTAAGAGGTTTGGGTATTTAAGAGAGTTCGCTCCACCCTCCCTTTGGGGAATTTTCAATAAGAAATCCATTTGACAGTCAGTCACGCACCATAACTCGTTGGCACATACCGTAAGGTATAAAAAAGGTACGCTCACTTGGTCACTCGAACTCTTGAGTGGGGAGACCTAGTTATGGGCAACTCTCACCAGCGATAGCCTTTGTCTACACTCCCGCAAACCCACATGTAGACCATAGTTGTATGACCAATAGAAACTATTTCCTTGTGCTTGTGTTTAGGGACCATCATCATTTGGATTCAGTTGGACTTCTTGTCAGAAATGCGAACTTGTTGGGCCATTTAAACTGGGATGAGTTCGTATCTTATGAAAATTGGGCTAAAAGTTTCTAAAATACCGATGGGCCACTCTGTAGAAATTGTTTCTTTATGCTTATGCTTAGGACCATCATCATTTGGACTCAGTTAGACTTCTTGTCAGAAAGGCGAACTTGTTGGGCCATTTAAACTGGGATGAGTTCATATCTTATGACAATTGGGCTAAAAGTTTCTAAAATGCCGATGGGCCATCCTCTGTTTGGGCCCCTTACCATTTAAAGTTGTTTAGCGATGTTATTACAAATGTGTAAACTTGTTGGGCCTTTTCAACTGGGACAAGTTTGCACCTTGCAATAATGTGATTGAAGCTTTTAAATGACAAGAGGCCGACTTATATATTCCATGCATTGCATGCATACATGCTAACTGAGAATTTTAAAAGACACCATAGATTCTCGTTGGGTTAGGAAAGAGGGAAGACTCACCAAAAAGCCGATAGAAAACATGAGCGAATCAGAGAACGAGGTATACCCTATGGATCAGTTGGAGACCAGTCTCACCAAGATTACTGAACAGTTGCAAGCTGTGACTACTGCTATGGCTAATATGGTTGTGCCCTGTGCTGGGGGAAACTTTGAGAATATGAGGCGTGAGGAGCCTCCGAGCAGGTTGGGGGATGACATCCCCACTTTTGATGATGACATGGCTGAATATGCGGCAGGAAGAATGATTGGGTCTCTGGCAGAATTGCAGAAGCTCCGGGATCAGGTAGAATCGGTTACCCGCAAAATGAGGGGTAAACAAGAAGACTTGCTAGATTATGAGGCAATGAATTTTGAAGAACAGCTGTCGGCTCAGTTCAAGATGCCTGATATGGCCAAGTTCAACGGGAATGGGGATTTGAGGGTCCATCTCCGACAGTATGTTTCAGTTATGAGTTCAGTGGGTCAATCAAAGCATCAAGTTCAGAAAATGTTCGGGATGTCACTTGAGGGGCCACCCGTGGTATTGTATCATGGCCTTGAGAGGAAAGTTAAAGATGACTGGAGGGAGTTGGTAGAGGCCTTTCGGGCTCAGTCGTAACAGATTTGGAGATCTACTTGTCGCTTCGTGACTTGAAGAATACCAAGCAAAAGCAGGAAGAGAGCTTCAAAGATTATGTGGGCCGCTGGAGAAGCCAGCTTCTGAAGATGCAGACTCGGCCCTTAGAGAATGACCAGATCAAAATGATTATCAAGGGCACCAAGCCCTCAATCTATGGCAAGTTGAGGAGGATGACCTCCATGATTACTGATTTTCGACAGTTGAGGGAAACTGTCATGGATATTGAGGAAGAAGAGGCTGAGAATATAAAGTTCTATAGCCTGAACATGAGGCCCATTGAGGGAACATCCGGTACCAAGCCTATTTCTGCTGAAATTGCTACCATCTGAAACTGGTGATTCTCCAACCTGGGTAGACCATTGTCTAAGGTGCTGGAGAAATTAAAGAGACAGGGACTTCTGAAACCCTTAGAGAAAAAACCACTTCCACACCCTCCACCACCACATATCAACCTGAACCACTATTGTCATTTCCACCAACAGAAAGGCCATGACACTGACAGTTGCGCCCGCTTTCGCCATGAAATTCAGGACCTCATAGACTCCCAAAAAATACCCGAACTCGAAAAAGAACAGCTCAACACACATCGAAACCCACTACCAAATTATCACTCTGTCCGACCACCTACCTGTATGATAAGCTCTGGCCTACCCGAAAGCTTTGTCCTCAAATCCTTTGACTACCAAGCCTTTTGCCTGTGGATTTGGAATAGCAACAACGAAGATGAAACAGAACAGGGGAAAAATTTCTGGGAAGACTTCTCCAGTAGTGATGAAGAGAAGGTGAGAGGAATGACATGCAGCAGGCGTTTCTACAGTGATACGACTGAGAAGGGTAAAGAAGTGTTGACAGAAGGGAGAGAAGTGACATAAAATATGGATAATACTAAAGGGGATGTAGTGCTGCGCCAGCTAATGAAGACACGGGCACATGTCATCATATGGGAATTGTTGTGTTCATCATAGGAGCACAGGCATGCTATGGTTGAAGCCTTGAGAATAAATAATAGTACCAGAGGATGTTAATCCTGCAATATTTGTAGGATCAGTACAAAAAGAAGCTTCACATGTGATAACTTTTTATGAGGAAGAACTCCCGGCAGAGGGAAGAAATCATAACAAGCCATTATTCATCAGAGCTGAAGTGAGAGGAAGGAAGACATCATGTGTAATGGTGGATGATGGCTTATCCATCAATGTGTGCCATTTGAAGATCCTATCGAGATTGGGAATGAAGGCAACGGATCTGGATCCCTCCAATATGACTATCAAGGTATATTATGACAGTAAGCGAGGAGTTGAGGGCACTTTCGCTGCAATAGTTAAGGTGGGACCGATTGAGGATGAGGTTGAATTCACCGTGCTTGACATCCCAACTACTTTTGTTTTGTTGTTGGGGAGGCCATGGTTTCACAAGCTTGGGGGCGTGCCTTCCACTCTACATCAGGCCATCAAGTTTCCATACGGATGAGAGACCATCATCATTATAGCTGAAGTAGATAATGATGTGGCTGCTTTAGAGATACAACCTTTCACGAGGTTCCAGGTGTCGAAAACCTTTGAAGAATGGCTGGATCCTAAGGTGGCAAGGATCATGGAGAAAATGAAGTTCGAGCCGGGTAAAGGTCCAGGTGTAGGAGGAACCCTGCCAAACTTTAAAGGGCAGACCACTCGGAGAGGACTGGGGTACAAGTCTGATAAGGATAAACCGAAGGCCAATAAGAAAGGGTTGAAGCTGATGGAATGCTTTGTGAAGGCTACGGGTATCAAGGAGAGCTCGAACCAGTAGAATTTAATGGGGTCATGATACCGGATTTGAGATCTTCCAAGATGTGCTGGGTGAGAAACCGCCGACATAAGAAGTTACTAAGGAAGAAGATAAGTGGGAAGAAGAGATAATGAAGCTGGAAAGCCTAAACCTCGAGGATAATAAGAAGGCTGAGAAAAACCCAGTTGCGGAGGATGAAATGTCCGTAGATGATGAGGATATTTATCTTCCTGATTTATTTGAGTGTACTCTCGCAATTGCTAGAAATAAAGACAATCATTTCGCTTACTCACCTGGGTATCTTCCTTTCAATTTGCACGACTTGAGTATATTTGGTATCAGCTCCACCAAGACAAATGCATTTAACCTTGGTATACTTGAGAGCCCCAAGAAAATTCTAATTGTAAGTGAGGTTACCTCTGAGGAGTGGGAGAAATTAGAAGATATATTAGTCAAATACGCCAAGGTATTTGCTTGGTCCTATGAGGACATGCCTGGGGTAGACAGCAACATCGCCCAGCATACAATACCAACTTATCCGAATATGAAGCCAGAGAAATAGAAACTTCGACGGATGAGACCTGAGTGGGCTGAGAAGGTCAGAGAAGAAGTCAAGAAAGAGATAGATGTGGGGTTCCTAGAAGTAGTGAGTACCCTGAGTGGTTGGCAAATATTGTGCCGTGCCGAAGAAAGACGGGAAGGTCAGAATGTGTGTGGATTACAGAGATCTTAACAAGGCTTGCCCGAAAGATGATTTCCTCTACCTTATATAGACGTGCTAGTTGATAGTGCGGCTTTATCTGCCATGTATTCATTTGCAGACGGGTTTTCAGGATACAATCAAGTTCTCATGGCTGAAGAAGACAAGCACAAGACTGCCTTTGTCACCGAGTGGGGCACTTATTGTTACATGGTAATGCCGTTTGGGCTCAAGAATGCAGGAGCTACTTATCAACGGATGGCCACTACATTATTCCATGACTTGATGCACAAAGAGATTGAAGTACATGTGGATGACATGATGGTGAAATCATAGACAAGAATCGGGCATATAGAAGCACTGAAGAAGTTCCTTCAGAGAGTTGACAAATACAACTTGCGGCTGAATCCCAAGAAATGTGTGTTTGGGGTAACATCAGGAAAATTACTGGGACATACAGTAGGAATAAATGGAATAGAAGTAAACTCTGAGAAGATCAAAGCAATCACCGAGATGCCTGCACCAAAGACTGAGAAAGAAGTTAGAGCATTCCTCGGGAAAATTCAGTACATTAGTCGGTTCATCGCCAAGTTGACGCCAGTATGTGAGCCTATCTTCAAACTGCTGAGAAAAGACCAGCCATGAAATGGAATGAGCAATGTCAAGCAGCCTTCAACAAGATCAGAGAATACTTGGTAAAGCCTCATGTATTGAAACCTCCAAGACCGGGCAAACCCTTGTACTGTATTTGGCTATAGAATCAGAAGCAAGGGGCAATGATGGTACAGGCAGATGAGACGGGGGTAGAGCACGCAGTCTACTATCTCAGTAAGAAATGCTCCCGTACGAGGCTCGCTATCAAGAAGTAGAGAAGATCTGTTTAGCAGTGGTATAGGCACAGAAAATTGCGGTATTACTTCCAATCTTACAAGATCCAGGTGGTGGCAAAGGAAAATCCCTTGAAATATCTACATTCAGTGCCTTCGCTAGTAGGGAAGTTGGGCAGATGGTTAGTGTTGCTAACAAAGTTTGACATTGAGTACCTCACTTCCAAAGTAATCAAAGGGCGAGCTGTAGCAGAGTTCCTGGCATTGCAACCCATTGAAGAGGATCAGTACAAGTTTGAATTCCCATATGAAGAGATCCAAGCAATAACAGTTCAAGGATGGAAGATGTATTTCGACGGAGCAGTGAATTGCAAAGGAGCCGGAATTGAGATCGTGATAGTGACTCCCGAATGAGAAACCTTGCTTATGGCCAAGAGGCTGACGTTCGGAGTAACTAACAACATGGCCGAGTATGAAGCATGTGCTTTTGGATTGACTGCACGGATAGCCTTGAAGGCTGAGAGCGTGGAGGTCTACGTAGACTCGATGTTGGTAGTCCTACAGATGCAGGGAGAATGGGAATTGAAGGAAGAACGGTTGAAACCTTACCTTTTTCACCTCAGAAAGTTGGCACAGGCTATCCCCGATTGTAAGTTTCAGCACTTTTCGCGAGAAGAGAATCAGATGGCAGACGCATTAGCTACACTTGCAGTGACTTGGGAAAATCCAGAGAAGTTAGTGATGAGACCATTGGTACTGACAACAGCAAGCAGACCCGTTTATGAGATAGAAAGAGTTTTGGAAGTGGAGATCGACGACGAAAAACCTTGGTACCATGATATTCAGCGATACCTGGAACACAGAGAACTCCCAGAATGAGTAAACAGAAAAGAAAAAATAGCCATTCAAAAGTTGGCTTCTCAGTATGTGATTTTGAAGGGAGAGCTATACAAGAGGCAGGCAAATGGCATTCAGCTGAAGTGTTTAAGAAAAGAAGAAGCTCAGAAGGCAATGGAAGAAATACATGTCGGGGTATGTGTAGACATTATGTCCATAGCGTCACTGTGTAAATGATATTGTA
>SKCR01010280.1:0-22689 GCA_019454045.1 Zanthoxylum bungeanum | reverse complement strand
AATTTGTAATTTCGTTTAATACTTACTAAACGCGCTATTTTATTTTATTTATAGCCGTTATAAATATATATTAGTTGGACTAATATTGAATATTGCTTTCTTTGAACAGTTAGACTGTACAAGACACTACTCCATTTGTAGTTGGTTATATAGTTGGACTATAGTAACCATTGCATTTTGAGTGTACCCAAAATCGTTGATTGGATAGTTGGACTATTGTAATCGAGATGGCTGGAAATATTAGCATTAGGGACATCATCATGGGCGATAATGTCTTTAACAGCTCCAATTTTCCAAATTGGGAGATGAATCTCAAGATAGTCCTGGGAGCCGAGAAGTTACTCTATGTCATAGAGAAACCTCTCGGGCCTGAGCCCGGAGTTGAGCAAATAGTAGAGCATGAGCTTTGGAAGACTCATCGTGATGATAACTTTAGTGCTCAATCTATCATTCTTGCCGTAATGACTCCTCAGTTTCATCGTCAGAACAAAGGATTGGATCCTTATAGTATGATGTTCAAATTGAAGGATCTTCACAGATCTAACCTTAGATCACAGAAGTATTAATTGCAAAAGAAGCTTTTTCGCTCGCGTATGTTAGAGGGTACATCTTTCGAGCTCTATGTGTCACAGATGATTGCTAACATTAAATAGCTAGATCAGCTGGGCATAACTTTCAAGGCCGAGACTTCTATAGATTTGATCTTACAGTCTCTGTCCGAATGTTGGGGCGGGTTCGTCATGGACTACAATATGATGAACCAAGAAAAGACTCTTGGAGAGTTAATAGCGATGCTGAAAGAAGCAGAGCCAGAGCTTCCAAAGGGCAAGAAACGCGAGGCGCACCTTACTTCGACATCCCATAAGGCCAAGGCTTAGACGAAGGCTTCTGGGGGTGTGAAAAAGGGCAAAGGCAAAATCGTCACAGTCTTCTGGGAAGACAAAGGACATATCCCAAGACGTATGCCTACATTACGGCAAACAGGGTCACTGGAAGCGTTACTGCCGTGGTACAAGGCGGAGTTGAAGGAATTGAAGACGGGCTAGGCTCCGGCTTCAGATATGTTTATTATAAACATGTCCACTACTGGTTTTAAAAATTAGATTTTTTTATTCTGGATGTGGTACTCACATATGTACTGGTGTGCAGGATCTGCTGACAAGCAGGATACTGGCTTCAGGCGAGATCAACCTACGAGTCGGAAACGGGACGAGAGTCACTTTTTTGGCCGTTGGGACCTATGTTTTATATCTGCCCTTGGGTATGTAATTACATTAGGTGATTGTTATTTTGTACCTAGTTTGACTAGAAACATCATCTCTGTATCTAGTTTAAAACCCGATGCGGGTATACCTTTGTATTCAGAAACACTGGGTGTTTTGTATATAAAGATGACATTTTGATATGTACAGCAGATGTTAATGATGGTCTTTATATTTTCAATATAAATGAATCTCAAACATATAACATGCAAAAAAAATGCTCAAATTGAGTAAAACAGATGAAACTTATCTGTGGCATTATCGTCTGGGACACATTGACAAGACTCGTATATCCACACTTTCGAAGAGTGGATACTTGGACAGATTTGATCCTAATTGATATGATGTCTGTGAATCTTGTTTATTAGGCAAAATGCCTAAAACACCTTTTAGTGGTGAAGGTGTACGTGCCACCGAGCTGTTAGCCTTCGTTCATAGTAACGTATGTGGACCCATGTCTAGCCAGGCTAGAGTTGGATATGAATACTTTGTAACCTTTATGGATGATGCATCACGTTATGTTATGTGTATCTTATGACACACAAGTCGGAAACTTTTGAGAATTCAAAGAGTTTCGACACGAAGAAGAAAAAAGGACCGACAAAAGTATTAAAATAAAACATTACGGTCGACCGTGGTGGAGAATACTTGAGCAATGAGTTTCTCGATTCCTGAAAGAGATGGAATTCTTTCACAGTGGACTCCTCTCGGAACACCTCAATTGAACGGTGTGTTAGACATTATGTCCCATAGCGTCACTGTTTGTAAATGATATTGTATTATTGTACAAAATTAACTATGTGATAATGAAATTGCCTTTTGCCGTTTTGTAATAATATTTACTTTGATTAATAAATGGCGAAAGTCCATATGATTAATACTGGATTGAGATGATATGAGACAGTATCAATCTATAAAAGTTTAAATCATTAAATATCCCTAGTCGGAGTATTATCGAGATCGGACATCGATAATGCGGAATAGACTAGTATTGCGCTTGTGCACGTTGTGAGGGCACAACAGCATAGTTCTCATATATTTAAGTATTGGATACTTATGCAAGTGCAATAGGAGGTTGTGTTTTACCGATGGTACGGAAAACAGCTTCGCTCTGATAGACCCCGCGGAATCCCATTGGTAGTATGTCTGCGTGTCTATGGGAGGCCGCATCAGGGTAGGTGTATATGGTCTTAACCTGAGACTTACATCGCTAGTACTTGCGACAATCGGTAAACTTTGGTTTTGGTGGTTGGGGACCCTAACCGGTTCTGTGTACACCTCTTCTGGGTTTATCGAGAATCGTAGTGTACTGGATGTGATGTCAAGATGGAAGTATCGCTTCAGACATATGGAGGTGATGATCACGCAGGACACAGAACTAGTACTCTATAAAAGGTTGCAACCGTCGGACAATATGACTAGGTCAGGATTGTCTGATTTAAAGAGACTAGCTGCTTGATGTCCGATATATGTTTCGTACGGGGCAGACACATCTCCAGCCCCAGGCCTAGCATGTGACCATCCGATACTGGATCGATGTACGCAATACTACGGTATACTACGCTTGATATAGATCTTATATTCCTATAAGAATATTTCTGGAGAATTGGGTAGGCATGGCGCTTTGCTAGAAGCCAACCTTGTCTTGTGAATCGGTAAGAACGTAGTACGAGGTACGTGCGTGTTCGGATTATCCGACGACCGTATTTACTGCCAACATATCCGGAGATCTCTTGGGTCGCTTCCTGAAGATTCACCTATGATATTTGATTCGAACTTAATTAATCTGGATTAATTGCGGAGAAACTTTATCTCGGATAAAAGTACCTTGTTTAGAGAGAGAGAACGATTAATTTGGAATTAATCGATAAAATTATTATATTCGATATAATAATCGAAATTCGATTTCGACGCGAAATTAAAATTAGATTTTAATTCGGGCATACGAGTTAATTTAGAATTATTCGATAGCGACGTAAATAATAATTTCGCTAGGCGCGATTATTTATTTAAATTAGATTTAAATAACGTCGCGACGTAAGTCGGTATTTCGGAAATATCGAACCCGAACGCGTGAGTGCACGTGGGCCCACTTTTCATTGGAAACGTGTGGGGCCCACATGACACATGTCATTATATGCATTATTTTATTGATAATGCATTGCATGGTGATAGTGTATATTACACTCAATTGTCATGCATGGAATTTGAGTGTTTGACACTCTAAGCCTTTGCATGGCTTGTGTCATAGATTTATTATTATTTAATAAATATTATGGCATAAATATAAATTGATTTTTGGTATCAAAATCAATTAAGAAAATCCTCTCTTCTCTCTCTTTCTTGACCGAAACCTGAAACAGTTTTGGTCTCCATCCTCTTCACTTTTGGTTGCCAAAAGCTTGAAGAAAGGGTTGTTGTTTGGAACATGCAAGGCTAGCACCTTCAAGGGATCAAAAGGGTGATAGGGAAACCATCATAGAGCAAGGAATACACAAAGCTTGGAGCTTCCTTCTTCTTGTCTTCCTTGGCCGAATCATCCCAACATTGGAGCTTCCATTTGGCTTGTTTTTCTTCATCACTAAGCTTTGGTAAGTATGATTCCGCCATACTTCATCTTTTATATATATTCTTTGTTGTATTTCATGTATGCTTAATCTTTCCTTGGGACATATTATAGAAACCAACAATGGTATCATGGAGCCATGGTTAAGCATGAAATACTTTAGGTTAAAATTTGACAAAATTGGTTGAAGCATGTTCTTGTGAAATTTGATGAATGAGTATGCTTGCATGTATGTAAAATGATGTTACATGGAATCAATTTTATGAAAAATGCATTGGATGATTTTTCCCCAAAATTTTGACCTTGGCCGAATGGGTGTGATAAATTGATTGAAGCATATTCTTGTGAAATTTGATGAATAAGTATGCTTGCATGTATATAGAATGATATTACATGGAATCAATTTTATGAAAAATGCATTGGATGATTTTTCCCCAAAATCTTGACCTTGGCCGAATGGTATGAAGAAATTGATATAAGCATGTTCTTGTGAAATTTGATTAATAAGTATGCTTGCATGTATATAACATGATGTTATATGGAATCAATTTTATGAAAAATGCATTGGATGATTTTTTTTCCCAAATTCATGCCTTGGCCGAATGTGTTGCTACTTGGAGTGGATTGGAATTTTTTGTGTTTAAGATCATTGGATGACTTAGAACGTGTACGGGACGTAGATTAATAATTCAATCGGATTGAAAAACAAATCGACACAAAAAACTCACCTTGGCCGAATACATAGGACATGTAAAGGAGTTGATTTTTGTTAAATTAATGTTGGACATTTATTTTTGAAAAATTGATGATTAATAAATTAAATGGGTATTTTTGAAATATTTGGTTTAATATATTAATCTTGGTATTACACTTTGATTAATTGGACTTTAATGTTTGGAATATTAAAATTTAATTAATGGGCTTTAATAATTTAATTGGGCCTATGGGCTTAAATTGGTTTTATGGCACTTAAGGGTGATTCCTTATTTGGGCTTGGTAATTGGGTTTGACCCACATTGACCAAAGCCCAAGCCTTAATAAATCAATTCTAAGCCCATTTGACTTGAATTAAATTCAACATTGGATGTTAGTTGGGCTTTGAGACCCAATAGATTAGATTTAGAATCTAAGTCTTTAAAGCAAATTAAAAGTGTAAACATTTAATTTGGAATTAAATAATTGAATTAGTATTGAATACGAATTAAATTAGATTTAATAAGTAGTTCGATATAATTCGCGAATTCGTACCTTATGTACTTATTCTCAATCGAGTTGGACTCGCGCAAAATCAAACCGTTGTTTGAACATTGGATGATCACTTTAACTAAGACTAATTAATTGGATTAGATTGGTTGTAAAAGCATGTCTTGTTTGAATATATATGTATGTGATGAATGAATAGTGTATATCGGATGGATATTAGAAGGGAAGGGTAATTTTAGAAATTATTGTAAATTTGGAATTATAAATTGGACCTGGCGTGTCCAGCCTTATCTCTTTATCTCTTTGTATTCTCTTCTCACCTAATTCCCTTCCCCTCAATGTAAATGAGGTTTCTCTTATTGTATTATGTAATTGGGTAGTTGTAGAATAGTGCTAGCGGGGAGAGGAAATGGAGTGATTTGTTCTAGGAACAAGTTGTTTATATATCCATCCGCATATCACTATTAATTTACTTTACGCGCTTTATGATGTTTTAGAAGCATGCTTAAGGGTGTATGATGATGAGACCTAACAAAGATAAATAAATTGGTTGCCAATTACGCGAAAATCCCTCAATTTATATTAAGCTATATCCTTCCATTGAATGGTTCTTGTTCAAGATCCAAATTGGCATTGGTTTGTTTTTGACCAAAGTCAAGACCTTTGTCAACCTAGGATGTACTTGAATCATGAGAGTTTTGTTGCATATCGGTGTCTTGTCCAAATCGTGATTTTTATTGACCAAAGTCAAGGTCACTTTTTGTCCAACGACATTGATTACGAAACTTTCCTCGTCAATGGGTCCCGCTTAACCGGAATCATTAGGTTTTTTTTTGCCAAAGCCAAGGCCTAGTTGATTCGGAGGATATGGTTAGGAAAATGTATTGGATACATTGACATTATACATATGTTTCGGAACTTGGATGTCCACCTACCGGATCTAGGAATTGGATGAGATCCAATTGATCATGGAGATCTACCTATGTTAAATAGCATACAATTTTTATTGGCCAAAGTCAAGATTGTGTGTTATTTAACGGATCCTAGCCCACTAGGAATTAGATTTCCCGAGTTCTCTACAGAGGGTTAGAAACTTGAAGAAAATAGTGGGAGGCTATTATTGAATTTGCAATTTCGTTCAGATACTTAGCCTTACGCGTCTTTCAAAATCATTTTTCGTCAATATTTAATAATTAGTTGGACTAATATATTGTTATTTTTTGTAACAGTTTGATTGTACCCATAACATCGTTGACTTTATAGTTGGACTATAGTTGTCAAGATGATAGGCAAAGGTAATATCCGCGACATAATCATGGGCGATAATGTCTTCAAAGGGACAAACTTTGCCGACTGGGAAATGAACCTCAAGATAGTGCTTGGGGCTGAGAGGATACTGTATACTATTCGAGACCTCTCTCCCACCTCTCCCGCCTGAACCCACTGAGCCACTGGAGCTAGAGTTATGGAAAACTCATGGTGACGATTGTGACCAAGCTCAGTCAGTTATGCTAGCTGCAATGACCCAGCATTTCAGACGCCAGAATAGGGACTTGGATCCCTATAACATGATGGCAAGAATTGCGTGATCTTCACCGCACCAATAAGCGGATGAAGAGGTACGAGCTAGTAAGGAAACTCTTCCGCTCCCGGATGACAGATGGCGCATCAGTTGAAGCCCACGGGACTCAAATGATCGCCGATATTGATGAGTTGCCAATATGGGATAGTCTTGGAGGCTGAGCTGACTATAGATATGATCTTGCAGTCACTTCCTGATACTTGGAAACAAATCATAGTCAACTACAAGTTGATGGATACAGATGACACTCTTGGAGAGCTGTTATCTATCTTGAAGGAATCCGAAGGGAAAGGAACTCCTAAAGGGGAGCAAGCGCGAGGCGCATTTTTCATCGACCTCTCATGCGCCAAAGGGTGGCCCCAAGGCAATTGGAGGTGCAAGGAAGAAGAGTTCAAGAAAAAGGGCAAAGCAAGTTGACAGTGGCTTCTAGGAAGCCAAAGGACAAATCTCACGACATCTGCCTCAACTGCGGCAAGAGGGGTCACTGGAAACGTGACTGCCGAATGGGCAAAGGGCAGAAGGAGGATATCAAGGATGGCAAGGCTATCGCTTCTGGTATGTTTGTTATTGAGATAAATATGAATACTTCTAGTTTTAAAAATTGGATTTTTGATTCTGGTTGTGGTGTCATATTTGTACTGATGTGCAGGATCTGCAGGATAGCAGGGTGCTGGCATCCGGGGAGATGGATCTACGGGTTGGAAACGGAACACCAGTTGCTGTTTTGGCCGTAGGACTTTTGTTTTAGAACTGCCCTCAGGGCATGAACTTAACTTTGAACTGTTATTTTGTACCTAGTTTAACTAGGAATATTATATCTGTATCCTTGTTAACCCAGCAGGGTTACACTTTTGTATTCAGGAACACTGGGTGTTATTTATATAAAAATGATGCAGAAATTTGCACAGCTGTTGCAAATAACGGTCTTATATTTTGAATATAAATGAATCTCCTAAAATGACAAACAAAAGGCTCAAGAGAAATAATCTAAAAGATGAAGCTTATATGTGTGCATTGTCGTCTGGGACACATCAACAAGACTCGCATATCCACACTTTCGAAGAGTGGGTACTTGGACGAATTTGATCCCAATTCATATGACGTCTGCGAATCTTGTCTTTTAGGCAAAATGCCTAAATCACCTTTTAGCGGTAAAGGTGAACGTGCCACAAACTGTGGCTCTTGTACATACTGACGTATGCGGGCCCCTGTCTAGCCAGGCTAGAGGTGGATTTCACTACTTCGTAACCTTTACAGATGATGCATCTCGTACGGTTATGTGTATCTTATGAGACACAAGTCGGAAACTTTTGAGAAATTCAAAGAGTTTCGACAAGAAGTGGAGAAACAAACAGGGAAGAGTATTAAGACATTACGGTCAGACCGTGGTGGCGAATACTTAATTTATGAGTTTCAAGTTACTTGAAAGAATATGGTATTCTTTCACAGTGGACTCCTCTCGGAACACCTCAATTGAACGGTGTGTTAGACATTATGTCCCATAGCGTCACTGTTTGTAAATGCTATTGTATTATTGTACAAAATTAACTTTGTGATAATGAAATTGCCTTTTGCCGTTTGTGTAATATTTTACTTTGATTAATAAATGGCGAAAGTCCATATGATTAATACTGGATTGAGATGATATGAGACAGTATCAATCTATAAAAGTTTAATCATTAATATCCCTAGTCGGAGTATTATCGAGATCGGACATCGATAATGCGGAATAGACTAGTATTGCGCTTGTGCACGTTGTGAGGGCACAACAGCATAGTTCTCATATATTTAAGTATTGGATACTTATGCAAGTGCAATAGGAGGTTGTGTTTTTTACTGATGGTACGGAAAACAGCTTCGCTCTGGATAGACCCCGCGGAATCCCATTGGTAGTATGTCTGCGTGTCTATGGGAGGCCGCATCAGGGTAGGTGTATATGGTCTTAACCTGAGACTTACATCATCGCTAGTACTTGCGACAATCGGTAACTTTGGTTTTGGTGGTTGGGGACCCTAACCGGTTCTGTGTACACCTCTTCTGGGTTTATCGAGAATCGTAGTGTACTGGATGTGATGTCAAGATGGAAGTATCGCTTCAGACATATGGAGGTGATGATCACGCAGGACACAGAACTAGTACTCTATAAAAGGTTGCAACCGTCGGGACAATATGACTAGGTCAGGATTGTCTGATTTAAAGAGACTAGCTGCTTGATGTCCGATATATGTTTCGTACGGGGCAGACACATCTCCAGCCCCAGGCCTAGCATGTGACCATCCGATACTGGATCGATGTACGCAATACTACGGTATACTACGCTTGATATAGATCTTATATTCCTATAAGAATATTTCTGGAGAATTGGGTAGGCATGGCGCTTTGCTAGAAGCCAACCTTGTCTTGTGAATCGGTAAGAACGTAGTACGAGGTACGTGCGTGTGTTCGGATTATCCGACGACCGTATTTATGCCAACATATCCGGAGATCTCTTGGGTCGCTTCCTCCTGAAGATTCACCTATGATATTTGATTCGAACTTAATTAATCTTGGATTAATTGCGGAGAAACTTTATCTCGGATAAAGTCCTTGTTTAGAGAGGAGAACGATTAATTTGGAATTAATCGATAAAATTATTATATTCGATATAATAATCGAAATTCGATTTCGACGCGAAATAAAATTAGTTTTAATTATTCGGGCATACGAGTTAATTTAGAATTAATTCGATAGCGACGTAAATAATAATTTCGCTAGGAGCGCGATTATTTATTTAAATTCGATTTAAATAACGTCGCGACGTAAGTCGGTATTTCGGAAATATCGAACCCGAGCGCGTGAGTGCACGTGGGCCCACTTTCATTTGGAAACGTGTGGGGCCCACATGACACATGTCATTATATGCATTATTTTATTGATAATGCATTGCATGGTGATAGTGTATATTACACTCAATTGTCATGCATGGAATTTTAGTGTTTGACACTCTAAGCCTTTGCATGGCTTGTGTCATAGATTTATTATTATTTAATAAATATTATGGCATAAATATAAATTGATTTTTGGTATCAAAATCAATTAAGAAAATCCTCTCTTCTCTCTCTTTCTTGACCGAAACCTGAAACAGTTTTGGTCTCCATCCTCTTCACTTTTGGTTGCCAAAAGCTTGAAGAAAGGGTTGTTGTTTGGAACATGCAAGGCTAGCACCTTCAAGGGATCAAAAGAGGTGATAGGGAAACCATCATAGAGCAAGGAATACACAAAGCTTGGAGCTTCCTTCTTCTTGTCTTCCTGGCCGAATCATCCCACATTGGAGCTTCCATTTGGCTTGTTTTTCTTCATCATCACTAAAGCTTGGTAAGTATGATTCCGCCATACTTCATCTTTTATATATATCTTTGTTGTATTTCATGTATGCTTAATCTTTCCTTGGGACATATTATAGAAACCAACACGGTGTGTCCGAACGGAGAAACCAAACTTTGTTGGACATGGTAAGGTCAATGATGAGTCGTACTGAGCTACCAATTTCCTTCTAAGGATACGCATTGAACAGTGCAATACTTATTTTGAATAAGGTTCTGTCAAAGTCTGTTGGACAGACTCCATATGAAATATGGACAGGAAGAAACCGGGTTTCTCATTCCTGAAGATTTGGGGATGCTAGGCATATATTAAACATTTGGATGGTACCAAACTAGAACCCAAATCAGATAAGTGCCTATTGGAAATTGGTTATCCTAAGGAAACTAAAGGATATTATTTCCCCAACCCACAAGAGAACAAATATTGTTTGTTCTCCATGCAGTTTTCCTCGTAAAGGAATTCATAAATACAGTGGTAAGTGAGAGGAAAGTAAAACTCGATAAAAATCGAAGTGATACTGTTCCTGGCACCGATCCCCTCATGGAACATGAATAGTTCATCAGGGATGAGACTGTTCCAAAATCATCTAATACATAAGAACCGCGTAGGTCGGAGAGAGTCAGAAAACAACCTTAGAGGTATGGGTTTCTGATCTAACCCCATGTAGATATTAATCATATTGAGGAATACAAACCGGCTACGTATGAGGAAGTGATACAAGATATCGACTCCGCTTATGGCAAGATGCCACGAAGTCCGAAATGGATTCCATATATACCAACCAAGTTTGGACACTGGTTGAAGTACCAGAAGGCATTGTGCCTATTGGTTGTAAATGGGTCTTCATGGTGAAGACAGACATGGATGGCAACATACAAACGTACAAAGCTAGGCTTGTAGCGAAAAGGGTATCGTCATCAACATGGTATCGATTACGACAAAATTCTTACCCGTTACCATGATTAAATCCATTCGGATAATGCTTGCTAATGCTGCATATTTCGATTATGAAATATGGTAGATGGATGTCAAAACTGCTTTCCTTAACGGAAACCTTTTGGAGGATGTTTATATATAACAGCCTGACGGTTTTTTCATGCCAAAACATGTAAAGAAGGTTTGCAAGTTAAAATCAATCCATTTATGGATTGAAGCAAGCATTGCGTTCTTGGAACCAACATTTTGATAAGATCATATTACAATATGGTTTCATTCAAAACGAATATGATTCTTATGTATATAAGAAGGTTAGTTGGAGCGCACTGGCATTCATTGTCCTATACTTTGATGATGTATTGCTTCTTAGCAATGACATTCGCATCTTAAAATCGGTGAAAGCTTGGCTTTCATTAAAATTCTCCAAGAGAAATTTGGGAGAGGCAACCTTTATTCTAGGACTAAGGATCTACTGGGATAGATCTAAAAGTTGTTGGCACTCTCCGAGAGCTCGTACATTGCCAAATTTTTGAAGAGATTCAACATTGATCAGTCCAAGAGGGGACTGCTTCTGTAGGACATGTGTCCTAAAACTAAAGATGAGAGAGATGCAATGAATCGGATCTCGTTCGCTTCTGTAGTCGGATCGATCATGTATGTCATTATATGTACGCGACTTGATGTCTCATATACTTTGAGCATGTGCAGTCGCTATCAGGCCGATCCAGGTGATGGTCACTGGATTGATGTTAAGAACATCCTTAAGTATCTTAGAGGAACTAATGATGCTTTCTTAATCTATGGAGAATGATAACTTGAAGTGACTGGGTTCACTTATGCAAGTTTCCAAACCGATAAAGACGATTGTAAGTAGCAATCAGGGTACATATTTTGTTTGAACAATGGAACATTGAGCTGGAAATCTTCCTAGCAAGATACTGTTGCCGATTCAACAACAAAAAACGGAATACATTGTTGCGGCTGAGGCAGCAAAAGAAGTATTTTGGATCTATAAATTCCTAATTGGATTAGAAGTAGTTCTGTTAGCAGCTGAGCTGGGCTACAGCATAGGCTAAGGAATCACAGTCTCATCAATGATCCAAGTATGTACTTCGACGGTTTCATCTGATTCGTGAGATCATACATCGTGGCGATGTCAAGATCAAAAGATCGTTTCAGATGATAACCTTGCAGATCCGGTGACGGAAGCTATATCTCAGTAAAAGGTTGAGCGACCCGTACATAGTTCAGGTGTTGGACACTTGAGTGATTGGCTATAGGCCAAGTGGGAGATTGTTGGACAATTATTACCCATAGCATCACTATTTGTAAAAGACATGGTGTTTTTTTCACAAATTAACTATGTGACAAAGGAAATTGATCTTTTATCATTTTGTAATTGGATTACTTCGATATATAAATGATAAAAGTCCATATGATTAGTACCGGATTAATAAGATATGAGACAATATTAATCCACGAAAGGTTTAATCATTAAGTATCCCTAGTCGTAGTATTATCGAGACTGGACATCGATAATTCGGAATAGACTAGTATTACACTTGTGTGTGTTATGGTAGCTTAACGGCATAGTTCTCATATATTTAAGTATTGGATACTTATGCAAGTGTGATAAAAGGTTTTGTTAGCCGTTGGACCGGTAACAGCTTCGCTCTGGATAGACTCTTGAGAATCGTAGTGTATTGGGTGTGATGTCAAGATGGAAGTATCACTTCATTCATATGGAGATGATGATCATGGAGGATACAGAACTAGCACTCTTAAATGCTGCAGCTATCGGGATAATATGACTAGGTCATGATTATCTGATTACAGAGACTAGTTACCAGTGATCCGATATATAATTCGTAATGGGCAGACACAATTCCAGCCCTAGGCCTAGCATGTGACATCTGATACTGGATCGTATTACGCAATACATAGTATACTACGCCTGATACAGATTATATATATTCCACGTTGAATATATTTCTGGAGAATTGGGTAGGCACGGTACTTTGCTAGAAGCCAACCATGTCTTGTAAATCGGTAAGAACGTGGTACAGGGTACGCACGTGTTCAGATAGTCCGACAACCGGATTTACTGCCAACATATCAAGGGATCTCTTGGGTCGCTTCCCAAAGATTCACCGATGACATTTGACTCGAACAGAATTAATCTATGATTAATTATGAGAGAGAAAATTAATCTAGGATTAATTACGGTAAACTTTATCTGGGATTAAATTCGCATAGAAGAGAGAACGCGATTAATTTGGAATTAATCGATAAAATAAATTTAATAGTTAAATTAGATTTTTCTATTTAATTTATTTATTTGGGCTAAAGTAATATATAGGATATATTAATTGGAATTGGATTTCAATACAGAATTAAAATTGGATTTTAATTCAAGAGAACGAATTAATTTGGAATTAATTTGTATGCGACTTTCGTAATAATTTTGCTATGCATTATTATTTAATTAAATTGGATTTCATTACGTCGCGACGGAAAATTCATTTAATCGGAGTAAACGAACCCGAGCCCAAAGTGTGTTGTAAGAGCCAACTAAATTTGGAATTTAAAGTGGTGGGACCCACTTTACTTATATCAAATGTTTGACATTGATGGAGGTAGTTAGGCTTTAAATTAAATGAAGCCATTTACTTTTCACCAACCTTGTTTTTGGAAAACAATTACTTTAACCTGGTTTTGGAAATCAAAAGACAACACAACACGAAATTCTCTCTTTCTCTTCTCCTACCATTGCCGAACACTCTTCTTCCTTAGAGGAAAATTTTGTTTCAATTTTTGACAAAGCTAGCACTTTGGGAGTCATAGAAATGTGATAGGGAAACTCATCTGTGGGAACACAGAAATCTGGGGCGACGCTCGCAGCCCGGTCGGAGTACGGAGTAGCCACGGGGGACTAAACGGAGAATAATGGAGTCGCCACCGGTGTGAACCGGGAAAATGAGATTTAAGGCCGCACTCACCCCTCGCAAGGGAAGACCTCAAACCATTGGGTTCGAATGGTCCCTTACTTATGCCACTTGTAATGACAGGATTTATGTGATAATTTAATCAGGCTTAAGTAGCACTTATTTCCAAGAGTATCATGCTTCTAAATTCTCGGGTACAAAATAAAACTTATACATACATTTCACATATATCTCACATCTAAGAACACATGCCTGAAAATACCTCAAAGTAACAACGAACATACAACTTCATTCAGCACATCATATTCATGAAAAACACAAGCATACATAATAACAGCACAAGCATACATGTGAGCACTTTTCCAAGTGATACGTGGAATTGTATCCCAAGTACAGACCGCATTACCGTCCATTCGGAATCGGCTACGGAATTTATGTCTGGGTTTCCATCCGATATATCACAAGAAATAATACTCCAAAGTCATCATGGCATAGGTATATGAATCGTAATGCGTTAAATCAAGACTAAGGCAAATGACGCAACTAATGGAATAAACATGCTTTTCATTATTATGTGCACAAAGATGAGAATGGCTATGTGTGGTTCCATACAAAAATCACCTAAGAAACAATTATACATGACATGTGATGAATATGTCTCAGTTCAGTGTGTTCGCGTTCGTGTAGCGTTCGTAAACGCGTTCGAACGGTAAACAGAAGGTTCGCGTTCGTATGGCGTTTGATAACGCGTACGAACGGAAATAAACAGAATGCTCACGTTCGTATGGCATTTGTTAACGCGTTCGAACGGAAATGAAACAGAATTCTCACATTCGTATGGCGTTCGTGAACGCGTTCGAACGAAAATGAAACAGAATGCTCACGTTCCTATGGTGTTTGTTAACGCGTTCGAACGGAATGAAACAGATGCTCACGTTCGTATGGCGTTTGTTAACGCATTCGAACGGAAATGAAACAGAATTCTCACGTTCGTATGGCGTTCGTGAACACGATCGAACGAAAATGAGACCTGATGCATGATAAGGCAAAATGCATGCGCGTTCGAGTTGCGTTCGTAAACGCGTTCGAACGGGAACAGACCTGATGCATGAAATGGGAAACAATACATAAACAACAAAATAAAGGGGCGCGGCGAAGTACTGCCGTAAAGGTGGCCTTTTGGGGCTCTTGGTCTCTCAAATAGAGGACCTTTAGACCAACATACTAAGCCCATGCGCTCGATCGCATCATACATACAAAAATAAAGCCAATCATGTCAAAACAAGTGCCCGATTGAACACATCTTACATCCAATCCGAACACACATCAACCGGCACGGCAAAGCATCGTGGTAAAAGGTTTTTAACCCCTCCCCATAAGGGATCTTTCATTCCAGTACTAAACCCATGCGCTTGATTGAACCATGCATAAAAAGATAAAGACAATAATATCAAACTGAGTATGTCCGATTGAACGTATCTTGCATCCAACCGAACACACATCAACCGGCGCGGCAAAGCATCGTGGTAAAGGGCTTTAACCCCTCCCTATAGGGGATATTTCATTCCACTTACTAAGCCCATGCGCTCGATTGAATCATGCATAAATAAACAACATACAGAATTCAAGTGACGAAAGATAAACAAAAGCAACACAAAACAAAAGAGGGTGCCGTTTACTCAAGCGGTACGTGGAGTTGTGTCCCGAGTACAGATCATATTACCGTCCATTCGGAATCAGCTATGAAATTTATGTCCGGGTTTCCATCTGATATACCGCGAGAGTTGACACGTCTCTCATTTCATTCCACAGCCACAACATACTACATCTCATAATTCATGCATATTTATTTACTCGAGGGCCACAACATGCATTTGACAATCACTGAAGCAATATTTAAGAAATAGTACAAAAGCGAATGTGAAAGATACCCTCAGGTCTAACATTTTAGCCGACTTTCAGGCTTGCGTTTCACGGACGTCGGAAGGGTACAGTTCCTCAACTTCTCCGGTTCACTGGTTTAGCGTCCTAGCTCACTGCTTTGCTGTTTTGCTTGCGGTTCGAACTCCGTTCTGCTTCTGCTCGGCCTCTGTTTTGCTGCTCACTGCTCAGGCCACCTGTTTTGATGTTTCAATGAACTGTTCCAAGTTTGTGTGGGTTCTTAGTGCAGTTGTGTGTGATTATTTTTAAGATTATGAATGCAGTTTTTATATTACTGTTTTTAAGGTTTTTAGGGACTGTTTTAAGAGGATTTGGGCTGCGGTTTTAAGGTGATTCAGGGGCTGTTTAGGAGTGTTTAGGGGGGGCTGGTTTTGAGTGTTTATTAGGGGGTGTTTCAGTGGTTGTAAGGGCTGTATGGGGGGATGTGTTCTCGGTGAAGGAGGGGAGTGTTTTGATTCGGCTAAGGAGGGTTATGCTTGTGGTGGTCTCGACTTTGAAGGATTTTGGTGTTCTGGATTCGGCTAAGGGTGTGAGTTTGGTTTGTTTTGGATTCGGCTATGGTGGTTGTTGTGCTTTGGATTCGGTTGGAGGAGGATTGAGGCTCTAGTTGTCTCGGCTATGAAGGAGATGGTTAGGGCTCTTTGTTCTCTTTTTGTGTATATCTGAAGTGTTTTTTTTGTCTTGGGCGTGGTGTATTAGAGAGAGTGGAGAGATGGTGTGGCTAGGTTAATGCATGTTTATATAGAAGAGAGCTAGGGTTTGCCCTTGTCTCACAAGGAAGAGATCTAGTTTCCAAATTATGAGTCTAAAGATGGTATACACAAGATTGAGGGGGGACAAAATATTTTAAATTAGGAAGTCAACTATTTTAAATTGGTAGATGTCTTGTTAGATTAGGAAGTCAAATATATGATTGGCTTTAATTGGTTAGGATTGATTTTAATTAGGTATATCTTCTTTTTTAGTTTTAGTATATAATATATTCAATTATTTAAATTAGGCATGATTTTAGTTTAAGTTTGGTAAATGTTTAAATATTTATTTAATGTTTAATGTTTAAATTAATATTTATTTTTTTAATTGGGATGTGTTTTATGGGCTTTGGGGAGCTAAATGGGCTGGGGTGTGAGGCTAGCAGCAAAACCAGAATTACCGACACCGTTCAAACGCTCCTCGAACGCGACACGAACGCCCGCAATCTGTTTGCCGTTCGAACGCAACACGAAAGCAGCACGAACGAAAACAGTGAACCTTGTTTATTCTGAATTTCCCCTTCCGATATCCGTTTCCCGCGGCTTTCATGACTCAAAAGGTAGTGCCTCCAAATGAGACTCATCATCGGGTTCACATGCAAAAATGCAATGCCTACAGTCACCCCCACTTTGATGGGGCTTGTGCAGTGTGTGACAGTGACAGTCCTATCAAAGTCTATGCAATGCATTTTTTACTTACCTGGGTAGCTAGCTTTCTCGAGCTGAGCTGATACTGCAGTGGACCTCGATCCTGAGACGCATCTCGATACTGCTGATGATGTGGGCCTCGCCTGCAAAATGATGTGATGTGGAGCTTCGCTCCTCAGCCGATATGGGCTTCGCCCCCAAGCTGACATGATGTGATGTGAGCCTCGCTCCCCGGCGATATGGCCTCGCCCCCAAGCTGGTACAATATGGAGCCTCGCTCCTCAGCCGATATGGGCTTCGCCCCCAAGCTGATATAATGTGATGTGGAGCCTCGCTCCTCAGCCGATATGGGCTTCACCCCCAAGCTGATGTAATGTGATGTGGATCATCGCTCCCCAGCCGATATGGGCCTCGCCCCCAAGCTGGTACAATGTGGAGCCTCGCTCCTCAGCCGATATGGGCTTCGCCCCCAAGCTGATATAATGTGATGTGGAGCCTCGCTCCCCAGCCGATATGGGCCTCGCCCCCAAGCTGGTACAATGTGGAGCCTCGCTCCTCAGCCGATATGGGCTTTGCCCTCAAGCTGATATAATGTGATGTGGAGCCTCGCTCCTCAGCCGATATGGGCCTCGCCCCCAAGCTGATATAATGTGATGTGGAGCCTCGCTCCTCAGCCGATATGGGCCTCGCCCCCAGCTGATATAATGTGATGTGGACTTCGCCCTCCGAGACCCATACACCGGAACTTAACTTCATTGGGACCTCAATCTTCAGATTACTGCCCAGGTCAAATACTGTGCTTTTACTATCTCTGATTGGCTTACTGCTCGCTTTTTTCTGTCTTCAACACCTGTTTACAAAAACAGAACAAACACAAAAATATGCAATATAGGTTACGTGTATGCATGTATGCAGGAGTTTTCTTATTCCGTTGGGTTAGGTCTTCCACTGGCGACCAAGTCTTCTCAAGCAAAGTACAACTTCAACCTATCAACATTGATTGGTTCTGTGAATTCATTTCCCTCGAGATCTGACAACTTCACTGCTCCATTTCCCATGACTTTCTGAACGATGTAAGGTCCTTCCCAGTTAGGCCTGAATTTCCCTCTTGGATCTGTCGTCGACGGCCTCGACTGCTTAAGTACCAAATCACCCTTTCTGATCTTTGTGGGACGTACTTTCTTGTTGAAGGCCCCGGCCAGTCTCTTCTGATATAACTGCATGTGATGTAAGGCTCTTATCCTTTTCTCGTCCAAAAGTGCTAACTGATCAAATCTCTGTGCGGCTCATTCTGACTCAGGTAACTCTGTCTCTGCTAATACCCTCATGGACTGTATTTCCATTTCCACCGGCAGTACCGCTTCCATCCCGTACACTAAAGAGTAAGGTGTTGCACCCGTTGCTGTTCTAACTGACGTTATGTACCCCCACAAGGCATACGGTAGTCTCTCAGCCCAATCCATGCAGTTCTCTGTCATCTTAGCCAGAATTGTCTTTACAGTCTTGTTGGCTGCCTCAACTGCCCCATTCGCTTGTGGCCTGTAAGGTGATGACTTATGATGGCCTATCCCGTACCTTTGTAGCATTGCCTTTGTCTCTCCTTGAAACTGTACCCCATTGTCTGTGACCACGTGGTGCGGCATACCATACCGACAAATGAGGTTCCGTGCTATGAACTTGGCCATCTGTTTTGCTGTAACGTTCCGGAACGACTCAGCTTCTACCCATTTTGAGAAGTAATCCACTTCTACTACTATGAAGCGATGCCCATTAGATGCATTCGGTCAAATTTCCTCGATCATGTCAATCCCCCATGCTGAGAACGGCCATGGCTCTGACAGCCCGTGCAACTCTGTATGTGGCAGATGACTCAGATTGCCATGTATCTGACAGTCGTGACAGTGCTTTACCATCCTTGCGCAGTCTGTCTCCATAGTCGACCAATAAAACCCATGTCTCACTATCTTGCGGGACAAGTTCAACCCATTCATGTGCGGACCACATACCCCATCATGTACCTCTTCCATCACTTTCTGAGCTTCTTCTTTTCTCAAACATTTCAACTGAATGCCGTTTGCTTGCCTTTTGTACAGTTCCCCTTTAAGATCACATACTGGGAAGCCAACTTCTGAATGGATATTCTGTCTTTTCTGCCTGCCCCTTCCGGGAGTTCACCATATTCCAGATACCTCTGGATGTCATTGTACCAAGGTTTACCATCGTCGACCTCAACTCCCAGAATTCTTTCTATCTCATAAACAGGTCTGCTCGCTGTTGTCAGTATCAACTGTCTCATCACTAACTTTTCTGGATTTTCCCAAGTTGCTGCAAGTGTAGCCAATGCATCTGCCATCTGATTCTCTTCTCTCGGTAAGTGCTGAAACTTACACTCGGGGATAACCTGCGCCAACTTTCTGAGGTGAAAAAGGTAAGGTTTCAACCGTTCTTCTTTCAATTCCCATTCTCCTCGCATCTGCTGGACTACCAACATAGAATCTCCGTAGACTTCCACACTCCCGGCCTTCAAGGCTATCAATGCTGTCAAACCAAAAGCACATGCTTCATACTCGGCCATGTTATAAGTCACTCTGAATGTCAACCTCTTGGCTAAAGGCAAAGTCTCCCCTTCGGGGGTCACTATCACGATTCCAATTCCAGCTCCCTTGTAATTCACTGCTCCGTCGAAATACATCTTCCATCTCTGAACTGTTATTGCTTGGATCTCTTCATCTGGAAATTCAAACTTATACTGATCCCCCTCAACAGGTTGCATTGCCAGAAACTCTGCTACTGCTCGCCCTTTGATCACTTTGGAGGTGAGATATTCAATGTCAAACTCTGTCAGCAATACCAACCATTTGCCCAACTTTCCCACTAGTGAAGGCACCGAATGAAGATACTTCAGAGGATTCTCCTTTGCCACTACCTGGATCTTGTATGACTGGAAGTAATGCCGCAATTTTCTGGAAGCCCATACCAGTGCAAGACAGATCTTCTCAACTTCTTGATTCCGAGCCTCATACGGGAGCATCTTCTTACTCAGATAATAGACTGCATGTTCTACCCCTGTCTCATCTTCATGTACCATAATTGCCCTCAGTGCTTCTGATTCTATAGCCAAATACAATATCAAAGGTCTGCCCGGCCTCGGAGGTTTCAATACAGGAGGCTTTACCAGGTACTCTCTGATCTTGTCGAAGGCTGTCTAACACCGTTCATTCCATCTCACTGGCTGATCTTTTCTCAACAGTTTGAAGATAGGCTCACATACTGATGTCAACTTGGCGATGAACCGACTGATGTACTGAATCTTTCCCAAGAATGCTCTGACTTCTTTTTCTGTCTTCGATGCAGGCATTTCTGTGATTGCCTTGATCTTCTCGGAGTCTACCTATATTCCGCCCATTCCCACTGTGTGACCAAGCAATTTCCCTGATGTCACCCCAAACACACATTTCTTGGGATTTAGCCGCAAGTTATATCTGTCAACTCTCTGAAGGAACCTTTCCAGTGCGTCAATATGCCCAACTCGTGTCTCTGATTTCACCATCATGTCATCCACATACACCTCAATCTCTTTGTGCATTAAGTCGTGGAAAAGTGTGGTGGCCATCCGCTGATAGGTAGCCTCCGCATTCTTAAGCCCAAACGGCATAACCTTGTAACAATAAGTACGCCACTCGGTAACAAATGCAGTCTTGTGTTTATCTTCTTCGGCCATGAGAACCTGATTGTAACCTGAAAACCCGTCTGCAAATGAATACATAGAAGATAAGGTCGCGCTATCAACCAGAACATCTATATGCGGCAAAGGAAAATCATCTTTCGGGCAAGCTTTGTTGAGATCTCTGTAGTCTACACACATTCTGACTTTCCCATCTTTCTTCGGCACCGGCACTATATTAGCCAACCACTCGGGATATTTTACTACTTCCAAGAACCCTACATTTATCTGTTTCTTAACTTCCTCTCTGACTTTCTCCGCCCATTCTGGTCGCATCCGTCGGAGTTTCTATTTTACTGGCCTCATATTCGGATAAGTTGGTATGTGTGTTGGGCAATGTTTAGTCTACCCCAGGCATGTCCTCATAGGACCAAGCAAACACTTTGGCATATTTGACCAACACTTCTTCTAGTTTCTCCCTCTCTTCGGAGGTTACTTCACTTGCAATCAGAATTTCCTAGGGGTTCTCAAGTGTACCCAAGTTAAATACAGTAGTTCTGGCCGAACTGATATCAAATATGCTTGATTCGTGCAGAGAAAATGGAAATGACTCAGGCAAGTAAGCAAAAGAATGTCTTATTATGGATAATGCGGAAGTACATTCAAACAAATCAGGAAGGTAATGTCTTCATCATCTATAGACATTTCTTCCTCTGCAATCAGATCTTCCTCAGGCTTTTCGTCCTTCCCAGAGTCAGACTTTCCAACTTCATCAATTTTCTTCCCCAATTCTCTGCTTCCACAGCTTCTTTAACTAGCGGTTTCTTGTTAGACATTATGACCCATAGCGTCACAGTTTTGTAAATGATATTGTATTATTGTACAAAATTAACTATGTGATAATGAAATTGCCTTTTGTCGTTTTGTAAAATTATTTACTTTGATATATTAATGGCAAAAGTCCATATGATTAGTTCCGTATTGAGATGATATGAGACAGTATCAATATAAAAGGTTTAATCATTAAATATCCCTAGTCGAGTATTATCGAGATCGGACATCGATAATGCGGAATAGACTAGTATTGCACTTGTGCGAGTTGTGATGGCACAACGGCATAGTTCTCATATATTTAAGTATTGGATACTTATGCAAGTGCGATAGGAGGTTGTGTTTTGCCGATGGTACGGAAAACAGCTTCGCTCTGGATAGACCCCGCGAATCCCATTGGTAGTATGTCTGCGTGTCTATGGGAGGCCGCATCAGGGTAGGTGTATATGGTCTTAACCTGAGACTTGCATCGCTAGTACTTGCGCCAATCGGTAAACTTTGGTTTTGGTGGTTCGAGGCTTTAACCGGTTCTGTGTCCACTCTTCTGGGTTTATCGAGAATCGTAGTGTACGGATGTGATGTCAAGATGGAAGTATCACTTCAGACATATGGAGATGATGATCACGCAGGATACAGAACTAGTTCTCTATAAAAGGTTGCAACCGTCGGGACAATATGACCAGGTCAGGATTGTCCGATTTAAAGAGACTAGTTGTTTGATATCCGATATATGTTTCGTACGGGGCAGACACATTTCCAGCCCCGGGCCTAACATGTGATCGTCCGATACTGGATCGATGTACGCGATACTACGGTATACTACGCTTGATAAAGATCTAATATTCCAATAAGAATATTTCTGGAGAATTGGGTAGGCATGGCGCTTTGCTAGAAGCCAACCTTGTCTTGTAAATCGGTAAAAACGTAGTACGAGGTACGTACGTATTTGGATTATCCAACGACCGTATTTACTGCCAACATATCCGGAGATCTCTT
>SKCR01010279.1:0-22658 GCA_019454045.1 Zanthoxylum bungeanum | reverse complement strand
TCAAAGGCAGTGCGTTTTTGGGCATCATTCGTCTCCAAATCGACATAACCGATCAATGTGAGTATTCCGCTACCTCCGTTGATGTATTCACGCATGTTTCATGACTGTTTATGATCTTGGGACCTTATAGAAAACCAACAACAGTCTCTGCCCGAAAGCTGGGGCAGGTTCATGATTAACCAAAAGAAAACTCTTGGAGAGTTCATGGCTATGCTCAAGGAGGCAGAGCCAGAGCTTCTAAAAGGGCAAGAAGCGCAAGACGCATCTTACTTCAACATCCCAAAAGGTCAAGGCTTGGCCGAAGGCTTCTAAAGGTGTGAACAAAAGGTGAAAAGGAAAAATCATCATAGTCTTCTAGGAAGACAAATGACATATCCCAAGATGTCTGCCTAAATTGTGGAAAATGGGGTCACTGGAAGCGTGACTGCCTTATGGATAAGGTAGACATGAGGAAGTGAAGACGGGCAAGGCTCCAGCTTCAGGGTAGTTTGTTATAAACATGTCCACTGCTGGTTTTAAAATTGTATTTTAGATACTGGATATGGTACATAAATATATGTACTGATGTGTAGAATCTGCTGATTAGCAGGAGACTGGCTTCAGATGAGATCAACTTGCGAGTCGGAAACGGGATGAGAGTCGCTGTTTTGACTGTAGGAACCTATGTTTTGAACTGCCCTTGGGTATGTACTTATTAGGAGCTGTTAAATGTATCTAGTTTGACTAAGAACATTATCTCTGTATCTAGTTTAACCCATACGGGTATACCTTTATGTTCCAGAACTAGGTGTTTTGTTTATAAAGATGATATTGAGATATACATATTAGATGTGAATAACAGTACTTGTATTTTGAATATAAACAAATCTCAAACATATAATATGACAAACAAAAGCTCAAACTGAATAAACGTGTTGAGACTTAAAAGTGGCATTGTTGTCTGGGACACATTAAACAAGACTCGTATATCCATACTTTCAAAGAATAGATACTAGGACATATTTGATTTTAATTCAAATGATGTCTACGAATCTAGTTTATTAGGCAAAGTGCCTAAAACACCTTTTACTTGGTAAAAGTGCAAGTGCCACTGATCTGTTAGCCCTCGTTTATAGTGACATAAGTGGGCCCATGTCTAGCTAGGCTAGATGTGGATATAAATACTTCGTAACCTTTACGGATGTGGCATCACGTTATGGTTATGTGTATCTTATGAAACACAACTCAGAAACTTTTGAGTAATTCAAAGAGTTTCGACACAAAGTAAGAAAATAGACCGGTAAAAGTATTAAAAACATTACGGTTGGACATAATGTAAAATACTTAAACATATGAGTTTCAAGATTACTTGAAAGAGTATGGTATTCTTTCACAGTGGACTCCTCACTGGACACCTCAATTTGGACGGTATGTCCGAACAGAGAAACCAAACTTTGTTGGACATGGTAAGGTTAATGATGAGTCACTCTGAGCTAGCAATTTCCTTATAGGGATACGCATTGAACATGCAATACTTATTTTGAATAAGGTTCCATGAAAATCTGTTAGACAGACTTCATATTAGATATGAATAGGAAAGAACTAGGTTTCTCATTCCTGAAGATTTGGGAATGCTGGGCATACGCTAAATGTTTGGATGGTACCAAACTAGAACCCAAATCGGATAAGTGCCTATTTGTAGGTTGTCTTAGGGAAACCAAAGTATAGTACTTATACAAGTCACAAGAGAACAATATAATTATTGCTCTTCATGTGGTTTTCCCTAAAGGAATACCTAAATGCAGTGGTAAGTGGGAGGAAAGTAAAACTCGATGAAAATCGGAGAAATACTGTTCCAAGCACCGAGTCCTCACGGAACACCAACAGTTCATTATTAGGATAAAACTATACCAATAATCTTCGAATACACAAGAACCTCGTAGGTCGGAGAGAGTCAGAAAACAACCTGAGAGGTATTGGTTTCTGATCTCACCTCATAGGGATATTAATCCTATTGAGAAAGATGAACCGGCAACGTATAAGGAAGTGATACAAGGTATCGACTTCGGTTTATGGCAAAGTGCCATGAAGTCCGAAATGGATTCATTGTATACCAACTAAGTTTGGAGACAGGTTGATGTACCAGAAGGCATTGTGTCTATTGGTACTAAATGAGTCTTCAAGGAAGACATACATGGATGGCACATACAAATGTACACAGCTAGGCTTGTATAGAAAGGGTATTGTCAACAACATAGTGTCGACTATGATGAAATTGTTGGACAAAATGACCCATAGCGTCACTATTTGCACAGATCATTGTGTTGTTGTGGCAAATTAACTATGTGACAAGGAAATTGCACTCTCATCATTTGTGCTTAGATCACCATAGATATATATAAATGAAGAGATGTCCCTATGATTAGTTCCTGGACTGAGAATGATATGAGACAGTATCAGTCCCCGAAGGTTAATCATTAAATATCCCTAGCCGGAGTATTATCGAGACTGGACATCGATAATGCGGAATAGGCTAGTATTGCACTTGTGTGTGTTGTGAGGGCACAACGACATAGTTTTTCATATATATAAGTATCGGATACTTATGCAAGTGCGATAGGAGGTCGTGTTTCACCGATGGTATGGGAACAGCTTCGCTCTGGATAGACCCCTCGGAATCCCATTGGTATTATGACTTTGTGTCTATGGGAGGCCGAAATCAAGGTAGGTGTGTATAGTCTTAACTGGAGTACATCCTCGTAATACTTGCGATAATCGGTAGACTTTGGTCTTGGTGGTATAGGGCTTTAACCGGTTTTTTCTGCGTACACCACTTCTGGGTTTATCAGAGAGTCGTAGTGTATTGGGTGTGATGTCAAGACGGAAGTATCACTCCAGTCATAGTGGAGATGATGTCACACAGGATACGGTATTAGTGCTCTTAAGTGCTGGCCGGCCATCGGGATGTTATGACAAGGTCATGTATATCCGATTATAGAGACTAGTTACCAGACATCCGACATGTGCTTCGGACGGGGCAGACACTTATCCAGCCCCAGCCCTAGCACGTGACTATCCGATACTGGGCTGATATATGCAATACTACGGTATACTACGCTTGATACAGATCTATATATTCCTGTAAGAATATTTCTGGAGAATTGGGTAGGCATGGCACTTTGCTAGAAGCCAACCTTGTCTTGTAAATCGGTATAAACGTAGTACGAGGTACTTACGTGTTCGGATAATTCGACGACCGTATTTACTGCCAACATATCCGAAGATCTCATGGGTCGCTTCCTGAAGATTCACCGATGATGTATAACTCGCACTTAATTAATCTAGGATTAATTAGAAGAGAGAGAAAATTAATCTGGGATTAATTGCAGAGATATTTTATCTAGGATAAAATATTAATTAAAGAGAGAGAACGATTAATTTGGAATTAATCGATAAAAATATATTTGATATATTATTAGAAATTGGATTTCGACGCGGAATTAAATTAGATTTTAATTCGGGCGAACGAATTAATTTAGAATTAATTCGTTAGCGATGTGAATAGTGATTTTGCTAGGCGTAATCATTTAATTACGACGCAACGGAAAATTCGTTAATTCGGAATTAGCGAAACCGAGCCCGAGAGTGATTGCGAGCGCATTCGCATTTCAAATTCAAGCGACATGAAATGAACAGTCACATCAAGCGTCAAATCGCTAGTCGCATCAATTGTCAAATCACTTGTCACTTTGAGTGATGTGATGTGACATGACATGTTGTCACTTTATTAAAGTGACTTGATGTGAATAGTAAAAGGTGGAAAAAGCTTTTAAAAGACTTTTGCTTTATGACTTTTGAATTAAAAGTAGTGTATATCATTTATTTAATTTACTTGGTAAATAAAATAATATATAATACTAAAAGGCTTTTCTCTCTCCCTTATGCAAGACTTACGGTTTTAGGCTTTTGGAGCCAAAACCCCTTCACCTCTCTCTCACGGTCTCCTTGGCCGATTCTTCTTCATCTTTTCTTCTGGTTTGACCGAGCAAATGAGAAGCAAGGAAGAAGAGATGTGGTGCTAGCACACACCTTGGGTTATACTATGGTGATAGGGAAACGAATTTGTGAGCTTGGAATTAATTTTTGAAGCTTGAAGCTTGGAGCTTCCATGGAGGTCTTCAATGGCCGAATCTTCAAGGAACAAGATGGACCAAAACCGAGCAGCCCCTGTCAAATATAGCTACTGCCGAGCTTCATGGAGGAGGCCAAAACATTTTGTTCTTCTTTGCATCAAACCGAATTCAATGTGAGTATATTTCGCACCTCCTATGTTGTGTATTCATGCGTTTTCTTGCTTGATTTGTTGATCTTGGGACATATATTAGAACTCAACAATGGGTATCTTGAGCTATTATCAAGCATGATGAAAAAAGTTAGGGTTTATTTTGGGCAAAATCAATTTTGACTTGTTTTGGTTAAATTGATTATTTAAGCATGCTTGGATGATGTTTAATTGAGATTGTGCATGATCAATTTCATGAAATTGGATTGGATTCAATTTTCCCTAAATTTTGGGCATGACAAATTGGGTAAAATCAATTGATGCATGATTTGGTTGAATTGGTTAATTAAGTATGCTTGTATGTTGATTAATTAAAGTTGTGCATGATCAATTTCAAGAAAATTGGATTGGATCAATTTTCCCCAATTCTTTAGGTTGAACATGTAACTTGAAATTGGGTAAAATGTGTTTGAGCATGTTTTAATTAAATTGGATGTTTAAGTATGCTTAAAACATGTTTTATTGAGATTGTGTGTGATCAATTTCAAGAAAATTGGATTGGATCAATTTTCCCCAAATTGGAGGCATGGCCGAAAATTGGATAACCCTAATGTCTTGGTAATTTTGTTTTGTTTGATCATTGGATGACCTAAAACAATAGGGTAATGTTGTTTTGAAGTTCAATTGGATTGAATTTTGATTTGGAACAATTTTCCCTTTATAAAGTGGCTTGTCCGAATCTTAATGAACATGAAATTCATTGTGATTTTTTGTTTTAATTCATTGGATGAATTGAATTGATTTGGGAAATGATGATTGTGGATTCAATTGGATTGAAACCGAATCGGATTGAAAAACCCCTAATTGCCGAGACTTAAAGCATGTAAATTGGGTTTGATTTTGATAAATTATGTTGGACACTATTGGATGTTAAAAGTGCATGATTAATTAGGCTAATTGATGTTTTAGAAATGTTAATTGGGTAATTGATTGTGTATTACACTTAGGTTAATTAATTGTGAAATTTGGAATTTTGTAAGTTAATTAATTTGGGCTTGATTTTGGAAATTGGGCTTGTTAGGTTGTAATTGGGCTTTTGGGCTTTGTTGTAACAAAGTTGGGTTTAGGCAAAATTGGTTGGATCCAATTAGGCCCAAAACCGAATCCAAAAGGTCCAATTATGACTTAATGGACCTTAATTATTTAATTGGGCCTAATGGGCCAAAATTAATTTAAAGGCTTCTGGGGTAACTCCCGGATTGGATTTTGGTTGTTCGGTTTGACCCGAGTTGACCAAAAGTCCACGCCTTATAGAAATTAATTAAAAGCCCATTGGACATTAATTAAATAAACATTAGATGTTAATCGGGCTTTGAGACCCGTTGCGATTAAATTTGGAATTTAAGTCGTAAAGGTTCGTTAATAAAGGTGTAATATTTAATTTGGAATTAATAGTGAATTAGAATTAAATGCGTATTAAATTGGATTTAATTATGTAGTTTAATTTAATTCAAGAATTCGTACTTTGAGTACTTATTCGCAAAACGAGTTTGACTCGAGCAAAAATCAAATCGTTGTTTGAACATTGGATGATCACTAATTATCAGATTAATTAATTGAATTGATTGATAACATGCTTGTATGAATACATGGTTGCGATGCATGAATAATGTATATCAGATGGATATTAGTCGGGTGGGACGATTTTGGAAATTGTAATAAATTTGATTTATTAATTGGACCTGCGTGTCCAGCCTTATCACCTCTATACTCTGTGTATTCTCTTCTCACCTATTCCCCTCAATGTATATGAGGTTCTTTCTTAGAAGTGTAGTGTAACGGGTAGAAGTAAATACATGTGCTAGCTTGGAGAGAGAAAATGAGAGATTTGATCTAGGATCAATGTAAAGTATCCATCCGCATATCATTATTATTTTATTTCATATACGCTTTATTATGTGTTTAGAATGCATGTTTAAGGGTGTATGAGGATGAGACCTTAATGATGAGCGGAAAATATATCAATATTTACCGCCCATTTTACTTAATATTTTGTTTAGTTTCTCGGGTTTGATGAACGTTTTGATATGTTTTATTCTATTTTGCAGATAAAATAATATCGGGACTCAATGAAATCATTTAGGACGAAATGTGGATCAAATAAGGGCAATTATTGGACTTGATATATTAATTTTGGAGATTGGAAACTTGAAAGGGCGTTTTTGACGAAGTGCAGTTTTGGAAATTCCAATTTTGCGCATCTGTCGTATTTGGGGTATAACGTTTTACTCAGTTATCGGATTGAGCTGATTCAAGTTCTATATTAAAGAAGACTCAATGATCTACAACTTTGAAAGAGAGCATATTTTCAAATTCTGATGATTTCATGACCGAAATTGATGAACCATCCAGAAGTGTGGTGGAGTGTAATTATTAAAAGTCATTATCAATCATTTCCAAAGCAAAATATTAATTAATAAATAATTAATAAAAATTATCAAATCACCACCAAACAAGATAAGAAATTAGTGGAGCAATTATGGATTTGGTGGAGTAATTAGTGGAGAAATTAATAATGTAATTGGTGGAGAAATTGATTGATGATTTGATGGTGGCAAAATTTTGCCTATAAATACCAAGCCATTTCATTTGTAAAATTCATACTTTCTTCTTTCAAATCCTTAATGAAAAATAAAGATTGTATCTAGTTTGTTTATTTTTAGTTTTCAGTAATTAATTTTCATTTTCGCACTTTCGTTTCTTTACTTTTTCAGTTTTACTTTCCGTAATTTACTTTTACGCATAACACTTTCCTTTCTTTACTTTTTCAGTTTTTATTTTTCAACCATGAGGAGGTAACTTCCCTCTGCCGAGGTGAAAGGTAATTCTTTTACTGTTACTATCTTAGATTAATCTCCCTTAGACACAACATATTCACTATTCTAAAATTTGACTTAAAAAGGAATACCGCTATATTGGTCGGTGGGCTATTTTATTTAAACTGTTAACCTGACTAAGCAAGGATACCGCCAGATTGGTCGGTTGGTAATTTAATTTTGGTTCCACCTTTATTGCTGGTTATTTCTTTATCGCCTACATGGCAGGTTCATGGACAAATTTTACCGCCTTTATGGCTGGTCGGACTTAACTTGACTTAATCAGGGTACCGCCTATATGGTCGGTTGGTTTTAATCTCACAAGTGATTATGTTATACTAAATGAGATATCTAAGTTAGTAATTAGTAAAAGTAATTCCTTTTATCTTGGCAGTTTATTTTCATTTACTTTCCCGCTTTTACTTTCTCGTAGTTACTTTTTAGCATTTTTATTTTATGCCCTAGCTATGTATTGTAACTAAGTTAGTATCTAGGGTTGTGATGAATTTCAATATAACAGGTTTATAAGGGGTTAGATTATAGTTGGGGTAATTTAAAGATTTATTTATTGAGTCTTAATCTTAATGTTCTTTAATTTACTGGCCATTAATTAAATTGATTAGGTAAACTTAAAATGAACTAGACATAGGGATTTTAAGTTTAAGACCTTAGACTCAATAGCCCACGATCTTCCTTGAGGATAGATAACCCTTTTAATAGATTTCCTTACAGGATAGGAATATACCTGTCGGGCGGGGGTAGCCATAATTGGAACTTAATCTTAATGAATCTAGGTAATTTGGTTGACATAGACATATGGTTCAATTGGATTATACTAGGTATTTGAAATTGACCATCGGAAGAGCTTTTACATAAATTAGTGTTCCAGGTTAATAAATCAATTTATTACCCAACTTTAAGATAACCATTTCATCTTTTAAATAATATTGGAATTAATCACAACCCTGGATAGTTTTTATAAATTTGGATTTTTCTCAACCTACTTTTAAGCAATTTTATTTACTTGTTTTAAATTTAGAATCATCGTCATTTCAACTCAATCAATCAAACAACCTGTTAAATACTGGTAATCAGTTGGCCCCCATAAATTAATACAAAAAGGTTTTAAGTCCTCGTGGGATCGATACTTTTTATACTACTTGAACGATACGTGCGCTTACATTATACGCGTGTGATTACGCCGGTCAAGTTTTTGAATCGGCCTCGAAATCATGTCTTGTGATGTGTATAATTTGTGCATTAGTTGACCATTTCTATAGTGGGTTGAGGGAGTTAATCAAAGGCTTTGTTGAAGCTAGGTGATGGTTGGGTGTCTTCCTTCACTCACTACCCTCGGGGAAAAGCTGTGAAGGCACCTAGATAAATCATCACTTGTAGCTCGTTGTGACAGACTAGTTTGGAGGACTCGTTGTTTATTCCTGACACCAAGCGATAAGAGCCTAAGGGGCTTGGGTACTTAAGAGAGCCTCGCTCCACCCTCCCTCTGGGGAATCTACATTGGGAAATCCATTCGACAGTTAGTCACACACCGTAACTCGTTGGCACGTACCGTAAGGTATAAAAAAGGTGCACTCACTTGGTCGCTTGAACCCTTGAGTGGGGAGTCCTAGTTGTGGGTAATCCTTCGTCAGACGAGAGTCTTTGTCCACACTCTTGTAAACCCACATGTGAACCATAGTTGTATGACATATAAGAGCCACCCTTTATGCTTTTGATAACCCCATGCATATTGTGTCTCATACATCACATGGATCTCATGCATACATGCATCATGTTAACCCTCGTGTCTTAAAAGCCATCATAGATATCCGTTGGGTTAGGAAAAAGAAGACTTGTCAAAGAAGAGTTTAGCAATCATAGATATTGGAGAAAAGGAAACCGAGAAACAGAGAGATTTACGGCAGAGATAGAAAGACCATTGAGGGGCCTTCAAAAAAAAAACAAAGAAAAAAATGAGAAGAAAAGAAAAAAAAAACAAAAGAGAAAGAAAGAAAAAAAAATAAAAAAAAAAGAAAAGAAAAAAAATTTGTTGTTTGTTTTTAGTCCTTGATAATTAGACATAAGTCCAATGATGAATCGTTTGCTTTAGGATGAAATCTTAGAAACGATAAACCCTTGATGTGCTTTTATCTGATACTTTGAGTGATTGATCTATGTTAGACTCGTAAGCACTTCAATATAGGTTCTTAGCGGTTGAAAACCTGAGTAGTTGGCAAGGTGACTAGTTGAAGAAATTGTAGGTCGGTGAATGACATTTGCTTAGATGTCTATCTTGATTTGCTTATGTTATGATGTCTGGTATGGTTGAAAATGAAAGAAAATGCTCTAAAGAAAAGAATTGAACCACCTATAACCGATAAGCGTGAAGCTACCCATGGGCGAGTATTAGGACCACCATGAGGAGAAATGCTACCTTAAAGGGTAGGTGTGTTGAAAAAAAAGAGAAAGAAAAGAAAAAAGAGGTTCAAAATGAAAAGAAAAAGAAAGAGAATGAGACAAAAGAGAAAGAAAACCATACCACATTGAGCACAGAAAAGCAACTACAGAGCATGATTGAGACATCTAGGTTGGTTTGACCCACCAATCCCGATTTTTGAAAAGAAATCATTGAGTTGGCTTGCTTAAGGATCAAGTTATGAAAGAACTTTTGCACACACACCACTTTGAGTCTGTCATAGATCATTTATTCAAAAACTCAGATTTGAGTTGCATCGAGTGTTTTGAAGGTTCTCTGGTTTCATTACTGGGCATTCCTTGAGGACGATAATATCTATAACTATTGGGACTGTTTCATAGCATTTGATATAGCATGATGAAATGGAAGGCCCCACCATATGGTGCACCTTGACCTAGTGTAAGCAGCGGAAAGCAGAAAACTAAATCAAATACTGGGGGTGACCAGTCTACCACATCGCGAATCAGGGACATAACAAGATATTGAGTCATGAGACCAGAGAGAAGACTGAGCAATCAACTGGAGAACTAGCGGAAGACCTAACCCAATGAAATAGGAAATTCATTCATGCATGCATGCATACACGTAACGTATTTTGCATTCTTTTTGTGTTGTTTTGTTTGTATTCACAGGTTTCAAAGAAGAAAAAAAGAAAGCGGCAAAGACAAGCCACCAGAATCAGGAACATATGAGAAGTAGTTTTGGGGATGAGTCCCAGGGTCGAGGCCCATGACAGTATCAGTTTGGGGGCGAGCCCCACATCAGTATCAGTTTGGGGCGAGGCCCATGTCAGTATCAGTTTGGGGTGAGGCTCACATCAGTTTCAATTTGGGGCCGAGGCCCATATCAGTATTCGTTTGGGGATGGGTCCCAGGGTTGAGGCCACATCAGTATCAGTTTGGGGCGAGGCCCACATCAGTATCAACCCAGGGTCGAGGCCCACATTATCAGCAGCATCGGGAATGAATCCCAGGGTCGAGGCCACATTATCATCAGTTTCAGGAATGAATCCCAGGGTCGAGGCCCACATTGTCAGAGTTTTGGAATGAATCCTAGGGTCGAGGCCCACCTTATTTGTAGTTTGGGGAATGAATCCCATGGTCGAGACCCGCGTTGTCAGCATCAGTTTTCGGGAATGAATCCCAAGGCTGAGGCCCACATCGTCAGAGTTTTTGAATGAATCCCAGGGTCGAGGCCCACACTATCAGCAGTTTTCGGGAATGAATCCTAGGGCCGAGGCCCACGTCGTTAGAATTTGGAATGAATCCAGGGAATGAATCCCAGGGCCGAGGCCCACATCAGCAGAATTTTGGAATGAATCCAGGGAATGAATCCCAGGGCCGAGGCCCACATCAGCATCAGTTTAGGGCGAGACCCACATCTTCATCAGTTTGGGGCGAGGCCCGTATTAGCATCAATATCAGTCTTGCTGGGTATGTCACTCTGGGGGCGAGGCCCACATCTTTATCAGTATGAGTCTTGCCGGGTATGGCATTCTGGGGGCGAGACCCACATTACATCAGTATCAGCATTGCCTGGTATGGCATTCTGGGGGCGATGCCCACATTACATCAGATCAGTTCTGCCAGATATAGCACTATGGGGGCGAGGCCCACATTACTCAGATCATTTTAGTCCGAGAATGGACACGCCGAGAATGGCACGCCGGGAATGGCACTCCGAGAATGGATTAGAGTTCGAGAATGAACAAGCCAGGAATGGTATTCCGAGAATGGATCAGAGTTCGAGAATGAACAAGCCGGGAATGGTAATCCGAAAATGGATCAGAGTTGGAGAATGAACAAGCCGGGAATGGTAAATCGAGAATGGATCAGAGTTCGAGAATGAACAAACCGAGAATGGCACTCCGAGAAGTAGCACAGTTCGAGAATGAACAAGCCGAGAATGGACTCTGAGAATGGAGCATAGTTCGAGAATGAACAAGCCAAGAATGGCACTCCGAGAATGGAGATATAGTCCGAGAATGGACACGCCAAGAATGACACGCCAGGTATGGCACTCTGGGGGCGAGGCCCACATCATTATCAGCATCAGTTTTTTTTCCGGGTATGGAGACATCAGTATCAGATCAGCCAGGTACGGCACTCCGGGTATGGAGACATAAGTATCAGATCAGCCAGGTACGGCACTCCGGGTATGGAGATATCAGTTTTGCCAGGTACGGCACTCCGGGTATGGAGATATCATAAATTGCGACACCCTAGGTATGGGGTTAGCATTCAGACATTTGTGGCTCTCTAGGTACGGAGACGTCACCGCGACACCCTAGGTACGGGGTTAGCATTCAAACATTTGTGGCTCTCTAGGTACGGAGACGTCACCGCGACACCCTAGGTACGGGGTTAGCACTCAGACATTTGTGGCTCTCTAGGTACGGAGACGTCACCGCGACACCTTAGGTACGGGTGGTTAGCACTCAGACATTTGTGGCTCTCTAGGTACAGAGACATCACCGCGACACCCTAGGTACGGGGTTAGCATTTAGACATTTGTGGCACTCTAGGTACGGAGGCGTCACTGCGACACCCTGTACGGGGTTGGGTTAGCATTCAGACATTTTGTGGCTCTCTATATACGGAGACGTCACTGCGACACCCTAGGTATGAGGTTAGCATTCAGACTACAGCGACGCCCTAGGTATGGGGTTAGTACGCTAGGTACGACATGTGGACTATTCAGACATTTGTGGCTCTCTAGGTACGGAGACGTCACTGCGACACCCTAGGTACGGGGTTAGCATTCAGACCACAGCGACGCCCTAGGTACGGGGTTAGCACGCCAGGTACGGCATGTGGACTATTCAGACTTTTGTGGCTCTCTAGGTACAGAGACGTCACTGCGACACCCTAGGTATGGGGTTAGCATCCAGACAACCAACATCATCACTGCGACACCCTAGGTACGGGGTTAGCATTCAGACCACAGCGACACCCTAGGTACGGGGTTAGCACGCCGGGTACGGCATGTGTACTATTCAGACATTTGTGGCTCTCTAGGTATGGATATGTCACTGCGACACCCTAGGTACGGGGTTAGCATTCAGACCACAGCGACGCCCTAGGTACGGGGTTAGCACGCCAGGTACGGCATGTGGACTATTCCGACTTTTGTGGCTCTCTAGGTACAGAGACGTCACTGCGACAGCCTAGGTATGGGGTTAGCATCCAGACAACCAACATCATCACTGCGGCACTCTAGGTACGGAGACGCAACCGCGACGCCCTAGGTACGGGGTTTAGCACTATCAATTCAGCACATCAGGCAGACCTGGTGACAGCTGGCGAGCCAGGTAAGTAAAAATGTATTGCACGTACTTTGATAGGATTGTCATTGTAACACACTGCACAAGTCCCATCAAAGTGGGGGCGACTGTAGGCATTGTATTTTTACACATTAGCCCAATGATGAGTCTCGTATGGAGGCAACTACCTCTTTAGTCATGAAAGTCGCGGGAAACGGACGTTGGAAGTGTAAAATTGGAAAATGGAAGTTTTGTTGGATGTAACTCGCTTGTTTCGCTTCGGGTTCGCTTGTTGGACTTCTGTTTTAAAACACACCAAACCCATTAAATCACAAATTAAATAATTAAAATATTTAAAATACATGTCACTAATTAAATTAAAACCAATTAAATTAAACTTAAATTAAATTACATTCACCAATTAAATTAAACTTGAAATTAAATTAAAATCTAATTAAATTAAATTCATAATTTAAATAAAACACATTCCTAATTTAAATAAAACACATTCCTAATTTAATTAATCACCTTCCAAATTAAATAAATCATATCCTTAACTAAAAAGAATAAATCAAATCACTTCCCTTAATTAAAAGATTTTCCCTATCACATACTAAATTAAAAATATCTCTTAAGTAATACACAATTTGATTCCTTCCCCAACAAGGTAAAACCCATCCCCTTGCCTATAAAAATAACCCTTCTCCACACAAACCAAACCCTGGCTGGCAGATTCACAAAAAAAAATCAATCACAAAACAAATGAAATAAACCCTAGTCTTGAGCAACAAAATAAACAAAAAAAAAGCCTTCATCCAGCCTGCCTCGCCAACTCTCACAGCCTTTGATCATTCGTAAGCCACACGCCCAGCCTGCCCCTCCACAGCCTCACGCCTCGTCACTAGCCTCATCAAGCCCTCAGTGCCTTTTGCCAACAGGTAGCCCACTAACGCTTAGCCTGCCACACTCCACGCTCAATTCCCCCGCACCTCAAACGCACACACCACATAGCTCACCAATTCATCACGCCACCTAGCCCCCATACTTGCGCACCTTCAGCCCATAAACAGCCCCCACGCACTCAAACAATCCCAACCCGCCCAAAGCCAACACATCAACACTGCCTCAACCAACCAGTAGCCTTCAAACGCATCAAACACACTGACGTGAACTGCCTCCTCACCTCACAAAGCCACATGGACAATTAACGCAAAGCACTCGGCCACTACCCTCCACAAACCTTAATAGCCCCTGCCTTTGCGCCCAACTAACCCAAAACCAGCCCAGTTCAGCCCCAAAACTGCACCCAAAACTGCACCCTAAGCCGTACCTTCACTGCCACCGAGACAAGCCGCAAACTGACCACCAAAACTACTCCCAAAATAGTAGCATAATAGACCTGAAACAGTGACCAGAAAATACCCTCAAAACAGTAGAGAAACGGGGTGAAAACAGAAGCCCGAACAGCGAAACAGCGAGGAAAGACGTTGGATTATTGAACCAGAAAAGTTGCGGAGCAACAACCCTTCCGACGGCCGTGTAACGCTCTTTCCTGAGAAGACAAAAGAGGTTAGACCTGAGGGCACCTTTTGATTTATATCTTTCGTTTTATTTTATTTATTTTAAAAATATTATTGCATGAGAGTCGTTTGAGGCATGATATGATTGTTGGATGAGCGGGATATGTGTTCCCTTTTGTGGTATATCGGATGGAAACCTGGACGTAAATTCCGTTGCCGATTCCGAATGGACGGTAGTATGGTCTGCACTCGGGAACAACGCCACGTACCGCTTAAGATACACATATCTCGTCTCATCCAAAATTTGTATTTGACATGTTATAGTTTATAGGTTGTTTATTTATTATTTTTAAGCATGATTTAATTTAGTTTATTATTTAATGTTCGAAGCATGATTATGTTATTTAGGCATGTCATTTCTTTATTCTTTATGCATGATGCTTTGTTTAGTCTATGTTTATGTTTAATTTGTTATTTGTTTACTTTGGTTTAATTGTTCAATATGCTCGTTGTGTTATATTGCGTGGAGTTATTTGGATTAAAGCATGTTAGATCTGAGTACCCTTGAGCATGAATGTTGAATAGATTCGGTTAGTTTATTGCACAAATTATATCATCACAAGTAACATAAGTAAGGGACCATTCCGAACCCACGGTTTGAGGTCTTCCCTTGCGAGGGGTGAGTGCGGCCTTAAATCTTCGTCCCGGTTCACACCGGGTGGCGACTCCATATTATTTCGTACTCCCAACTAGGCCGCGAGCCTAGAACAGCGTCGCCCAGGTTCTGTTGTCTACACTTATGAGAATCATTAAAAAAAATTTACTATTCACTTGAACAGTAATGTGAATAGTAAAATTTTTTGTTATTTGTTTTGAATTCCAATTCGGCCCAAACTCTTATTAGGGTTTTATATTCTCTTTATACCACTAAATTAAGATCCAATGGCTAAGATTAAATTAGCTTTTATCCCACATCGGATTCATAATTAATTTTGTTGTCTTTGGAGCACTATATAAACCCAAAGAATTCTTCACAATTTTTTTACACCTAACCTTTCATATCTTGGTTTATATAAGTGAGCAGCTCTAAAGTTTAAGAGTAAGTCACTGATTTTGAGGATCCTCAAGTCTAATTGACTAGAGTAACCTCGAGTTAAAAGTTTTGAGGTATTTGCCTAGGCTAACACCAAGGACAAAATACCCGTGCACTCAATGCGTAGTCTTGCCGTTGAGTTTTGGCTTTGGTGTGTGCATCTTTGGAGGCCACACACTTGGATGGCTTCTTGGAACGTGGAAGAGCTTGCTGAGTTCGAGAAAAGCTTTTAGATTAGAGGGAGGACTAGATGAGTCTTCGGTTCAAGTAAGTCATTTTATTTCTTTATTTTAATTAAAGTTCTTATGATAGTTAGCATGTTTAGGTTTATGTTCTTTGCATGTTTTATGAGTTTTATGCTTAGAATATATAGTAACATACATAGGCTTGTAGAATAATCAAACAAATGGGTCTTGGGCAAAGGGAAAGCTGCATAATAATTTTATTTTCCACTGCGCACTCACGGCCGCTTCCCAACACTAAGAGAACCCAACACTTCCCTGGTTCAAAAGATTCGGTCATAAGGGTATGATTGGGTCATTCGTTAAAACACATTAAGTTTGTAAAGATACAACAGAGAATCGCCACTCTCTCGGATAATATTTTCTTATAAGAGTAGTATTCCAGTTCGCGGGTTGATATGTGTGATCAGTGTTTGAGATTGTGGCCGCAGCGGAAAAATCAAGTTAGATTTTTGGGTTAGCACGATTCATGACACTATCAACATCATACCTTTGACTATATGGGTAGAAACTTTCCATACCCTAGGTCAAACAGTGGGGATACAGTGAGGCGGGGGACCGTATCATATGTAAATCGCATACATAATGTGTATATATCTTTCCTTCTCATTTGGGGGTTTTGGCATGTTGCTAGATGTCAACCTTGGTCATTGAAATCGAACGACCATCTGATCGGAGGATAATTTATGTTTGATTAAATTATCACGATTCATTTCATGTCCAACTTGAGGGGAACCCAAAAGGTCACACAACAAAGTCGAAATCAATGGTTAACAGTGCACATTACCAAATTAACAGCATATATGATTGCGGTAGGAATTGTTCATAAATGTGTTTAATTATTGAACATATTATTTATGAGGTTTCATAGTTGCTTAGGGATGGTGAATGACGATAGTGACACCTTGGGAATTAGAATAAATAAATAAACATGAATAGTAATGTGAATAGTAAAATTTTTTTATTGTTATTGTTTTGAATTCCAATTCGGCCCAAAGTCTTATTAGGGTTTTATAATCCCATTAAACCATTAAATTAAGATCCAATGGCTAAGATTAAATTAATATTTATCCTACATCGAATTCTTAATTAATTTTGTTGTTTTTGGAGCACCTATATACCCAAAGAATTCGTTACAAATTTTTGCACAAAACCTTTCATATCTTGGGTTTATAATTGAGCAACTCTAAAGTTTAAGAGTAAGCCATTGATTTGAGGATCCTTAAGTCTAATTGACTAGAGGAACCTCGAGTTAAAAGTTTTTGAGGTATTTGCCTAGGTTAGCACCAATGGCAAAATACCCGTGCACTCAAGGCGTAGTTTGCCGTTGAGTTTTGGCTTTGGTGTGTGCACCTTTGGAGGCCACACACTTAGGTGGCTCTTTGGAATGTGGAAGAGCTTACTGAGTTCGAGAAAAGCTTGTAGATTGGAGGGAGGACTGGAGGAGTCTTCGGATCAAGTAAGTCTTTTTCTTTCTTTATTTTAATTAGAGTTCTTTTGATAGTTTACATGTTTAGGTTCTTTACATATTTTATGAGTTTTTATGCTTAGAATATATAGCAACATACCTAGGCTTGTAGAATAATCAAAACAAATGGGTCTTGGGAAAAGGGATAGCGGCATCAGAATTTGATTTATTAAATTTTCTCCTGCGCACTCGCGGCCGCTTCCCAACACCCGGCTCGTCGCTTCGTTTCAGGGCCCGAGCCACCAGCCAAATCGAAGCTCTCGGAGAGTACTAAAAGTTGGCGGTGACAGATTTTCTATTCCCTGCACGGTTGCATGTGAAACGATGAAGGAAGATTTAGATGAATAGTCCCATGGTGAACATTAATTATGGTCGGAATTCCGCCGATTCCAGCACGTTCGTGGGATCGTTTGGACTCCGTATATGCCTTCGAAATCTTGGTAAGACCTCCTAGTAAAAATATACAAATTTCAAGTTTATAGAAAAATGTTCGGATGTATCCAGTAGTTTCTTAGAGTATTGTAATGAAATAAAATGAATTGTTTGAGTATTAGTACATTGAATATGAGCATTCGGTATAATTCGAGTGAAAATGAAACGAGTTTGATTACTCCGATAGAATATGCAAGTTTTCTGTAAAAGTGGGTTTTTGCGTATAATGATGTGTTTTGATTTTAAAATAGTTATGAGTTATATATGATATTAAGAACATTTTTGGATTAATTCGGGGTAGGTTCGGAGGGTTCAGGACCTTCCGTAGCATTTGCAGAAACTTTTTCGTATGATTTTTTAAAAATGTATAAACCGAGAATTTAGGTGAGCAAGTGGCTTGAAATAGTTTGTAATGGTGTTTTAAGATTATAGAAACAGAAAACATTAAAAACAGACTTGATTTGGTTATTTCGGAAAGATCCAAAATTTTATCGTAGATTAGTTGAGAACTCCGTAAGTCGTGTTTTTGACTGTATTTCTGTTGGGGTTTTGGGCAAATGGCGCGGTGGAAGCGTTGTTCGAGCGAAATCTTAATTTAAAAACTGTTTAAATTACCGAAAAAATTATTCAATATCCAATATGAATGATTCATTCATATTTCACCTAAATATATTTATTTGATATCAAATAATGACATAAATAGTTAAGAAACACCGCGAAAACTTTTACGAAAATGTTTTTCCGCAAAATGGCATAAAACGCGTTTTTGATCGAACCGACCACCCAATACACATGAGGGCTACCCAAGTCAACCCCAATAGTATTAGGGCAGTTCATGGATAGCCAAAACAGTGACAAATTCATTGTTTGGGCATCCATCACCCGGTTGGCTCAAAATTCACCCAGTTACCCCGTTTTTCACCGTTTTCGCATATTTCAACTCCGAAAATAATTTCCGGCAATTGTTCCAACACCCAAAACACATCCAATACATTTATATGACATAATTTTCATCACCATATGAACATTTTTTCCCGATCTGATCCGGTAGCAAAAATTATCAATTTTTCATGCTTTAATCCAACTTTTTCAACATTAATCAAATTAATCACAACACCAATCCAAGTCACCACTAATGAAGTACCCAAGAACAATTATAGGAATTACAAGAGTGGTCATAACACTATATAATGACAACACATAATCAAATGATCAAATTCAACAAATATTACACTATTATCATTCAAATCTACTTCACACATGCACCAAGCCTTCCATTTCATCTTCCAAATCAAAAAAAAAAAACCCCAAATTTTAAAGAAGGAAGAAATCCTATAATTTCTATAGATCATCATGAACATGAAACATGCTTTCTAAAGCTTAGGGATATTGAAGATTACCTTTAATCTCTTAATTTCCTTAGCCTTTTATTGTTTTTCTTCATTTTCTTCCTTGAACCATCTGTAGGCACTGCATTTTTGAATGTAAGTCCCTATGATGAGTCTCATTTGGAGACACTACCTTTTAAGTCACGAAAGTTGCGGGAAACGGACGTCAGAATGGGGAATTCAGAATGAGTATGTCAAAAGATTCAATTCACATGTTCACTGCTTTCGTTCGTGCTGCGTTCGTTAACACGTTGAAACGCTAAGCAGATTACAGGCATTCGTGTAGCGTTCGAATCGGCGTTCGAACGGCGTCGGTACCTCTGGTTTTGCTGCTAGCCTCACACCCAAGCCCAATTAGCCCACCAAAGCCCATAAAACATATCCAAATTAATAAAACACATATTTAGCACATGGTGAAATTAAATAAAATCTAAAAACCATATAACAAATTAAAATAAATATCAAATAAAATCATGCCTAATTAAAATCAATCAGATTATTATATTCCTAACTAAACAAATATCATGCCTAAACAAAACAAATTAAATATATCATATTCCTAATTTAGCCAAGACATGTCCCCCAATCAATCTTTAGTTTTCCTTGTTTAACACTAAATAAAATCCTCATTTAATGCACAAATCCCTTCCTTGTCAAGCAAGGATTCACCCATCCCCCTTTACCTATAAAAACAAAGTTATTCCAACCCTTGAATCCTTCTGAATCAGACACACAGACTGCAAGAAAAAGCCATAGTCCTCACGACCAAAATAAGAACAAGCATCAAAGAATTCTCCTTTCATCCCTCACTATCCATAACCGAAAACATCAAGCCCCATAAACACCTCCCCATAGATGAGAATAATCACCCAAAATAGTCCCATAACGCCACCAAAACTGCATCAACGAAACAGTCACAAAGCCCCATTGTAATCACCGTAAAACACCCTCCCTGAAACTGCCTAACATCACTGAATAAACTGCCATAAAACCGCACTGCACCTACCGAGAAACAGCAGTCCTGTACCCCTGAAATTACCGAAAAACACACGTAAACAGTAGCCTAAATACATCAAACACAGTTACCGCAAATCAGCAGTAAACCAGCAGTAAAACAACAGCAAAATAGCAGTGAAGCGGAGCAAAAATGGTAGATTGAGCAGCGAAACAGCGAGAGAAAATGTTGAACCAGTGAACCGAAGGAGTTACGGAGCATCCACCATTCCGACGATCGTGTACGGTACTTCCGAGAGTCGACATAAAAGATTAGACCTGAGGGCACTTTTCGTATTTATTTTTATTCATCTTTTAATCGTTTTAGTTATTTATTTCGTATGAGATTCGTTTATGGATACATGTTGTGGCTTTGAATAAAATGGAAAATATGTCGCCTCTTGTGGTATATAGGATGGAAACCCAGACATAAATTCTGTAGCCGAATCCGAAGGGACGGTAGTGCGTTCTGTACTTGGGATACAACTCCACGTACCACTTGAGCAAACGGTGCATATTTTGTTTTATGTTGTTTTGATTCTTCTATTAATCCGTTATTTAAATTCAACATGTTATTTGTTTGTGTAATGATGAGATAAAGCGCATGGGCTTAGGAAGTTTGATTAAAGGTCCTCCATTTCGAGGGGTTAAAATCCTTTACCACGATGCTTCACCGCACCGAATGACGTATATTCGGTTGAATGTAAGATGTGTTCAATCGGGTATACAAAGTCTGATCTCGTTGTCTTTATTTTTTATATGTATTATGTTATAAAGCGCATATGCTTAGTTTCAAGGGGTTAAAATCCTTTACCACGATGCTTCACCGCGCCGGATGACGTATATTTGGTTGAATGTATGAATGTGTTCAATCGGGTATGCAAAGTCCGATGTTGTTGTCTTTACTTTTATATACATTATGATGTGATGCTGACCGGCGTAAACACACACGTATAACGCAAGCGCACATATCGTTCAAGTAGTAAAAAAATATCGATCCCACGAGGACTTAATTCCTACTGTTGTTATTAATTAATGAATCTATTTATTTACAGATATCTAATTGAGGGATAAGAGAATGATTGCTTGGTTGATTTGGTTGATTGTAGTTTTGCAAAATAAATAAATAAGACAAAAGAAAATATTAAGGAAAATAACAAAAGACACAAAGATCTAGGGTTGTAAATCCTTATAATATCTTTTAAAAGATGAAGTGATTATTTTATGTTTGTGTAATAAATCAGGTTACTAACCTGGAACACTAAATTATTCAAAAGCCTCTGTCGATGGTCAGACGCAAATACCCAGTTTAACCTAATTGAACCATATGTCTATGTCAACCGAATTATCTGGATTCATTAAGTTTAAGTTCCAATTATGGCTACCCCCGCCCGACAGGTATATTCCTATCCTGTAAGGAAATCTATTAAAGGGTTATCTATCCTCAAGGAAGATCGTGGGATATTAAGTCTAAGGCTGAAACCTAAAATCCCTATGTCTAGTTCATTTTAGATTTACCACATCATCTTATTGGTGATCAAACAACAAGAAGCATTAAGCTTAAGACTTAATAAGTAAACCTTTAAATTACCCAAACTATAAAATAACCCCTTATAAACCGGTGATATTAGAATTCATCACAACCCCAGATAACTAACACATAACTAGGGCTAGTAACAACTTAAAAGTAAAATACATAAAGTAAAAATACTGAAAAGTAAAAGACATAAAGTAAAACTGAAAAGTAAAATAAAATAAAATGCTAAGGTAAAAGGAATTACTTTTACTACTACTAATTTAGATATCTCCCATAAAATAATATATAAACTTATGATAATATTACCAACCGACCATATAGGCGGTATCATGATTCAGTCAAATTAAGTCCAACCAGCCATAAAGGCGGAACCAAAATTAAATTACCAACCGACCAATCTGGCGGTATCCTTTATTAGTCAGGTTTAAACCAGAATAAAATGAATTACCAACCGACCATATGGCGGTATCCTTTTTAAGTCAATATTTTAATAGTGAATATATTATTTTTAAGGGAGATTAATCTAAATAGTAACAGTAAAAGAATTACCTTTCACCCTAGTTGGGGAAGTTACCTCCTCATGGTAAATAGTAAAAATTGTAAAAAGTAAAAAGTAAAAATTAAATTACTATTATTACAAAACGTAATTAAAATTATTTACAAAACTAAAAATTAAAAACTAAAAATTAAAAGAAAGTAGAGAGAGAAACTCTCTCTTTAGAAAGATTATAAGAGAGAGAGTGGTGCCCTGAATTCTGAAATCTCGAGCTCAATTTATAGGCCTCGGTAGGCTTCCAGCGTCGCGACGCCAGGGCCCTCAGCGTCGTTACGCCAGCTTTTGTCGATGTGGCACGATCTGGTTCGCTGGTTTGAAGATTCTGGATAAGCTGATAAGGTGACACGTGGCGCGGTGGTTGAGCTTCCATTATTATGACACGTGGCGGCTTCTGATTGGTCGCTGAGATTCTTATCCGCCACGTGTCAGATAAGGATTAGATACTCAATTATTGATGCTGACGTGGCGATGACGTGGCGATGATATGGTGACACGTAGGAAAGAGACTGTCGGCACCATAGAATTGCGACACGTGTCACTTCCTGATTGGCTGA
>SKCR01010278.1:0-22959 GCA_019454045.1 Zanthoxylum bungeanum | reverse complement strand
TTTTTTGAAGTTTCTTTCATTGATGCCCATTTCTTGTGTTTTAGTTCCAGACATAAGATGGATCTGCTACATGTTTTGCTTTTGATGTAATTAGGCCCTAATCTTGTTTCATTTTTATTCCCTTTAGTGAGATTTGAGAACTGTATACTAACACTGTGACTCATTTGGTAGTTCCATAGGGAAAATTTCCCTCTTTCATCAGTACACAATTTTTAAAAAGCTTTATTCTGCCTTTTGGGGGATTTTTATGGTAATCAAATTTTGGATTCTGATTCTCTATAGAGCACTACACATTTTAAGTCATTGATTTGCAGTCATGGCATACGACTGGAGCATTACATAATGCTTAATAATATGTTTCCTAGACATTTTTTAGCTTTCCTATAGGTCACAATAGCGATTCATGTAGCCAATTTCACCTAGTGGAAAAGCTTTTGTTAGGTTGGTTTATATATAATTCTTATTTTCCACTGGGTTCATGTCCCTGCGGGGTGGCCCTATTAATTGTTTCTTTTCTGTAATTCAGCTTTAAGTATATTTAGTCATTCCCTGTGTGTTAATTTGGCCTGATTATCAAACATAGTTGTATTAAACTTGCGTATAGCTTGACAATTGCCAGTTGTCTTGCTTTTGTATGTATTCGTCTTGGATTCTAGTGCTGGGGATTATATCTTCATAAGGTTCACACTGGCTTTGTTATTTGTTCTGTTTCTTGTTTCGAATTATCAAAGTGGTTAGCGAATTAGTATACAACAAACAAGAAGTATAAAGATAGGGCTTGGTTGATTGAAGATTGTTATTTAGTCATTGCTGTTATATATTAGTATGGACAAAAAGAAGTTTTGTGCCTTTGCATCATTAATGCTACCATTTAGATCACATGCTTGATTTGTGATTGTAAGTCTTTGCTACACGCAGAAACTCTTGATAATTTTAATGTCTTCATTTATATATGTGGAGATATTGGTATGCTTTATAAATTTGATGAGGTACAAATTGCAGTTGATGATTTTAAAACATTTTGGAAATAAATCAAGTAGTTGTATTGACTAGGTGGTTGTTGGGCATTTTCTGCCACCGGTGCCATAGAAGGTATAAATAAGATTGTCACTGGCTCTCTTGTCAGCCTCTCCGAACAAGAGTTGATTGATTGTGATAAATCTTATAATAGTGGCTGTGGGGGTGGACTCATGGACTATGCATATCAGTTTATCATAGAAAACCATGGAATTGACACCGAAAAAGATTACCCGTATCGTGGTCAGAATGGGAAATGCAATAAGCAAAAGGTAATATATAAGTTTCTTAAGCTTTCTTCATAACTTCCATATATCTAGAACTTTTCTATAGAGATCAATTTTTTTCTACTCTCCTATGGATAAGCTTTTAATCAGATCATTATAACAAACCATGCATGTTCTCTTTTTGATGCACTAGGGATTCACATTCTCACTTCATTTGTGTTGCAGTTGAATAGACATGTTGTAACAATTGATGGTTACAAAGATGTGCCAGAAAATAATGAGAAACTATTACTGCAAGCTGTGGTAGCTCAGCCTGTGAGCGTAGGCATATGTGGCAGTGCGAGAGCTTTTCAGCTTTACTCCTCGGTTAGTCTTAAATATCAATCCGGAAGATATTTTATTTCCTTTTAATTCATCATCATTTTTACTAGAAGTTTATTTATTACTTGTGTGATAGGGGATATTCACTGGACCATGTTCAACTTCTTTGGATCATGCCGTATTAATCGTTGGCTATGATTCAAAAAATGGAGTAGACTATTGGATTGTAAAGAATTCTTGGGGAACTAGTTGGGGAATGAACGGTTATTTCACATGCAACGTAACACTGGAAATTCTCAAGGCATCTGTGGTATCAATATGCTAGCTTCATATCCAACCAAGACCAGCCAAAATCCACCACCCTCACCTCCTCCGGGTCCAACTAGATGCAGTCTTCTTACTTATTGTGCTGCAGGAGAAACCTGCTGTTGTGGGACCAGCATTTTAGGAATATGCATTTCATGGAAATGTTGTGGATATAATTCCGCCGTGTGTTGTTCAGATCACCGTTCCTGCTGCCCCGCAGATTATCCAATTTGCGAGACTGCGAGACAGCAGTGCCTCAAGGTCTGTTTATTATTCTCTTTAACGGCTTAATATTAGTCTAAATTTGACTATGACAGAATTAGCCCCATGTGCAAATATACATAGGGAACTCTAGAATCCTTAAAAGTTATTGTAGTCTTCTACGAGGGTTGTTCTACTATAGTCTAACATATAACGTAATATGCTTGCAGCCATTTACAGGGAATGTTACTGCAGCAGAAGCAATTGAGATGAGAAGCTCTTCATGGAAGTTTGGTGGTTGGAGTTCCTTTATGGAGGCTTGGTTTGGATAAAGTAACTTAGTTTTGTATTAATGATTATTATTAGTACTATATCCGTTTAAGCAATAACCAAACAGAGGACTACAGGGAGCTTAAAGTTCCTAGGTTTTTTTTTTTAAATCAAAGCCAATAACTTATTACTGTAATTGATTGGTCACTTGGTGTAGACATTTCTGAATGATGTTGGTATTGTAGTTGTATTCTCTGCTGGTATAAATAAATGAGTTGTTAACGACCGCATAAATAAAATTTCAATACTCCTTTATCTCTATCCCCATCGTTTCTCTTTATCCTTGAGATTGACATTGAAAAAATAGGGATAAGACTGTATATATTAATACTTTCCCCGGACATTACTTATGGTGTACCACCTTGAAGATATGCCCAAGAAATAATAAACTATGGATTATTGACAGCCTTTCAACACCCCGAGTCACATAGCAAGTGACGCTTCTTTTTCTTTTGTTAGGGAAGAATTTATCTTCATTCACAACTCAACCTAGGGCAAGTTCTATGCATAATGACCTACTCCAGCACTCACCCTTGTTTATTTACAAAGTTACTGGTTAGGCTGAAGAACGTGATTGTGATATAAGAACAATAAGCTAGGCAGTAGAGTTTAAGCTTCTTTATTGAAGAAAGATAAAGAAAGTGTTAAGCAGCAAATCTAATATTTGGATAACTCCAAGCATCTACAAAGAGAGACTTTTGAATGGGAATAGGAGGCAAATCCCATTCAAAAAATAAATAAATAATAAATGTAAGCACTAAAGCCGTATGTTAGCCATGATCCTTCCCTATAAAGACGTGAACAATAAAATTTCATTTGACTAAACATGAATCTACAATTAAACCATTTATTTTGAAGACTCAAGGAGGCTGAAAATCAATGTTCTGAAGACCAGAAACTGCCGCCTTTGAATCACTCTCAATCAATCCCATGTCTTATTCCACTTGTGAATCACAGCACGCTCAACTGCCATTATAATAGCATATATATTCGCATAAAAGGATGTCTAAAAGCACAACGATCTTTGAAAGCTCCATTGAAGCCCCTATAAATTGCTCCACAAGATACAACTCCAAGATTTCCTTGTGCTACCCCCATCTGCATTAACCTTGATCCCATGAATTGAGAGCAAGTTCCAAAAAACAAAAATAATCTTGGGACCTCTGCGTAAGTGAAGATGTAAAGAAAGAACCTTATGTATCGTTAGCATTCTTCCGACCATATAATTCTAAAAAAAATCCCATCATTGCCCGCAGAGAAGGAGCATCTCCACGGATGAATATAAAAATGCTATCCACAAAGGGAAATTCACAAAAATAACCACTTACATTTATCCATTATAAAAAGGAAAAATCCACCTTAAGGCTCATGTACTCTCAATGTTTTTTACATTACACCCTTGTACTAAATTTTCTACACATTGCACCCTTGTACTCTCAATGTTTTTTACATTGCACCCCTGTACTAAATTTTCTACACATTGCACCCTGCACTCTCAAAAAATTGACATTTCACCCTTATTTTAACAGCAAGTTACAAGTTGAGAAATATTCTGACATCACCCACCTTTATTTCGGATTGGACCGAGCAAATTTTTTTACTTTAAAGTTATGCTAGGGCGCATAACTATATGTTAGGGCGCATATATTCTACTTCTTCTGATACATTCAAAAATCCAACTAATTTATTGCAAAAAATAGATCAAAACTACGATCTTGGAGTGTTATTAATGAACAACAAAAAACAAACAAAGATGAAATCATCGAGCAGCTAAAATGCAACAAACAACCAACAACCAAAATTTCATTTACCAAATCAAAACATCATATAACAGAGACAAAAACAACATCAAAAAAGACAAGATCAAAAATACCCAGATCAACAAACAACAAAAGAAACACAAAATGATGGAGATCCAATGAATCATAACAAAATTTAACCTGATTAGAGAGAGAGAGAGAGAGATAGATGAAGAGGTACCTGAAAGAATGAGATCTCTATGTGTGTGAAAGTGATTATGGATTATGGAAAAACAAAAAACAAAAACAAAAAACAAAAAAAATATAGACGAGCTGGCTGATACTGAGATAATGGTGGAATGTCAATTTTTTGATTCATGATTCTTCTCAATTAACAGAGCGTGTATTACACGCTAACGAATTCTGTGAAATAAGGGTGGAATATCAATTTTTTGAGAGTGCAGGGGTGCAATGTGTAGAAAATTTAATACAGGGGTGCAATGTAAAAAACATTGAGAGTACAGGGGTGCAATGTAAAAAATATTGAGAGTACAGGGGCTTCAAGGTGGGTTTTTCCTTATAAAAATTGACCTACAATCTCAAATATATTTTTAATGGCCAAATAAATATTTTTGAGACCAAATTGCCCTCCCTTTCAAGATGAAAAAACCTAAAGATCTTACTCATCATAACCACAAAACCTCCACTAATCTCACACTTTTTTTATGAAATTTTTTTTAATAAAAATTCACTCATAAAATCTTGGAAAGCTTGTTTCATTAATTGAAAATTAATTAAAAAAATGTCAGTAACATTGTGATTTTCGCAGTTACTGATAAATTTGACAGTGGTGATCTACCGGACGCTCAGGCACTAGTATTGGCGCCCGAGTGCCCGTGCGGACTCTCAAATTCTTGCTCGGACGCCCGCAAGCATATGAATGAATGGGCGCTTGCACGAGCGCCCACACTCTACACGGACACCTACGTAGGTGCCTGCATGCACAAAAATTTAAAAATATGCATGTTCATCTTATCTGATTAGAAATTAAAAATTTATTCATTTTGTGTGATGTGTAGGTTCAATAAACTTAATTGTACTGAAGATGTGGTGCAATGGATCATGGATAACTTAAAAAAATTATAGAATGAATGATCACGATGGAATAGCAACTGTGATTGTTGTTCCAAATGATATTACATTTGATCAGTTAATTGAAAAAGTATATGCGACCATCAGCAAAAGTTCAAATGAATACCACCTTATTTTGAAGATAAATTTTAAATCCATTTTTTTGGTACAAATGGTCGCGAATGATTCTTCGTGGACATTACAAGTGATGAAATGATTAAGGCTTGATTGATATTAAATTCTCAAGCGGGAAACCACGGTTTGAATCCTTTTTATGTGACGACATACCTAAAGTTCTCATAAATTCTCAATTCATAACGTCAACAAATAATGTAGACACTTTCATGAAAGACAGAAGTTCGCACCAATAACTCAATTAAAAGCATTTGGTATCGGAGCGAAAACTAAGGGTCCTAGTAATTCGCTATCATGGAATGATGACAGTAGTTATAGTGTATGTAATGATGAGCAAATGTGTAATACTCAAATAAACGAAGGCATTGAACTTCCACGAAATCAGTCGATTAGTCCAAGAGAAGGTTCAGAGATACATGTTACCTCTTTTAATCCTCTTAAGTTCATACACCCTCCAATGGCATCTGATTAGACCGCTTTGGGCACGGTAATAGAATCTAGTTTCGGAGGTATTCCTATTGGACATGTGTTTGTAGAGAAGAAGGTCATGTACATGGAATTGAGCATGTTCGCTATAAGAAAAAAAATTAAGTTCAAGGTTGCCAAGTCCACTAAGACACGTTTTGATGTGCATTGTGCTTCGAATTCATGTAAATGGAGCTTTCGAGCAACTAGGATGAATGAAGAAATTAATGTTCCTTGGGTTGTAATGCGTTGTGACAACCGCTTGAATTGCATATGTGTCATAACGATATAATCCACAATAAACATTAACAAGCAAATAGTCGGGTTGTCAGTCATATTATCAAGGATAAGTTTATTGATGGTCACCGAATATACTCTCCAAGCATCAGTGCCCAACGCATCGCGGGTGTCCAGAGTGGGAGTCCGCACGGATGCTTGGGCTCCGAGCTCTGCTCGCTGGTACCGGCATAGACGCCTGCCAAGAAAATGGGCGTCCGTACGGGCACCCATTATTTCTTCCACAACTCATGCATTTTTTCAAACAATTGGTATGCGAATATTACCAACAACTAACAAAATACTCACAACAAACACACATTTAAAATATATGTGAAATTTAAAACTTTGTAAAATGGATTTAGATTACTCATCAAGTTAAAAATATATTTTTTTTGCAAAAAAAAATCAAATATGCACGAGACACTACCATGTCGTCGTCACTACCATAGCTAGATTCCTTCTATGTCATCGAAAAATCAATTCTTACCGGAATAATTGAGAGTTTGGGGGGTTAAGATTTCAGAGAGTGAAATGGAAGAGATGATAGTTATGAGATTTTTGTAATCAATTGTAAAATTGATAGTTTATGTTGAATTTAATTATAAAATATATTTTAGAGATTGTTGTTATTTTTTATATTTGATAAATGAAATGGGTTATTTTTGTAAATTTCCCATGAAACAATTGCATTTAATCCTATGATCATTACATGAATTAGCCTTCCTAAATTGATTTTTCAAAATCCCATGCTTTCTATAAGATAAAAATATTTTTTTCCCATTTTGACAATTTTCAAATTATGCCATTTAATTTACTGTTCTTAATTCTAAGAAATTCTATCTTGTTGGGGTTTTTTAGTTTTAAAGGCAAGATGAAAGCGCTGTACGGGGAATCGTAATTTTAAAATTTTTAAATTACCGAATAAATTATTCAATATCCAATATGAATAATTCATTCATATTTCACCTAAACATATTTATTCGATATCAAATAACGACATAAATAGTTAAGAATGTCGAGAAACATTTACGAAAATATTTTTCCGCAAAATGGCATAAAACGCGTTTTTGACCGAACCGACTACCCAATACACATGAGGCCTGCCCAGGTCAGCCCCAATAGTATTAGGGCAGTTCATGGAAAGCCCGAACAGTGACCAATTCATTATTTGGGCATCTGTCACCCGGTTGACTCAAAAGTCACCCAGTAACGCCGTTTTCACTTATTTCAACTCCAAAATAATTTCCGGAAATTGTTCCAACACCCAAAACACATCCAATACATTCAAATGACATATTTTTCATCACCATATTCACTGTTATTCCAGATCTGATCCAGAATGCAAAAATGTCAATTTTTATTCTTTAAATCCAATTTTTCAAGACTAATTCAATTAATCAAAACACCAATCAAAGTTACCACACATGAACCACCCAAGAACAATTATAGGCATTACAAGAGTGTTCGCAACAATCTAGAATGACAACATATCATCAAATGATTAAATAAGGATAAATATTACAATAATATTACCCAAAACAACTTCACACATGCATTATGTCTTCCATTCCATCCTCCAAAACAAAAAGGCCCAAGTTTAAAAAGTAAAGAAAACCCTAGAACTATTCTAGCAACACAAGAATAAGAAACTAAAGTTCCAAACTCAAGAAGATAAAAGATTATCTTTTAATCTCCAATTTTCCTAAGCTTTTTCTTGTTTTCTCTTTACTTTCTTCCTTGAATCATCAAAGAAATTTGAGAGCTTTAGGGGGATGAAACATTCGGCCATGGGAGCTTCCATGAGAGAGAAAAACAAAATTTCTTTAAAAAAAACCTTAGCCGACCTTGGAGGGCAAAATTGTCATTTTGGAAAAAATTAATTCAATTAATTAAATCAAACTTTATGTTAACAAATCATATTTGCACACATAAAGTTTAATTAAATCATGTCATGTGTCACCAATAATAATTATGAAAAAGTTTATCAATTAATTATTCAAATATTTAACATTTAAATATTTAAATAATTAATTAATAGAATTATTATTATATATGTATTTTATATTAAATAACAAATAAATATATTAATGGCATGTGTCAAAATCTCATTTGACAATTAATTAATGTGTATCTAATCAAACTATGTATCAAATACAAATACACAATAATTATTAAATGACCAAAATCCCCTAATGCATGTGTTATTGTTTAACCGTTTAAACGATTCGAATTAACTCACTTAATCCGATGAAGTATTATGAATAATATGTATTATTCATAACGTGTTGCCCAAGTGCTCAACGAGTACACTTCATATTATGGGACTCTCTAAGTTTAGGTTTATCCGTCACGAAATCCAATTTCGTGTTCATAATTCACCCACTCATGAATTATGACGATCACGGATAATCTCGCTAAACTATGCAAGTTGAGATCATTGCATACATATAATCCATATGTCACACGCTATCCATATTATACCTAAGATATAGATAAGAACGTCAAATTCGTATGGTATAATATAGTCGACTTTCAAATTTACGATCTCTAAATAACACTCGGAACAAGCTTCCGAAGTTATACCACGGCCATGGATTTACTAGATCGTAAACACGTGAGGATAGATATGCCTTATACACAGGACTGACAGATCCTATCTTGATATGCAGTGGATATCATGAGCATCAGTCCACACCCAACGAACAGACGGATGTCTGATCATGAATAGATCGGTGACGTGACTGCCATCAAAGTGTGGAGGATAACTCATATATCCACTGTGGTATCTCAAGTCGAATGACCACTATGCTCGCTCAACTCGAGAAAATTCCTATTGACGTTGGTGTACCATCTATTAGGAAATCTTCAGTGAGTCGTTCAGTATTTATCAAATAAACACCTACATGTCTATACGAGTCTCCCGAGACTCATTGTTCATTAGGATAAACCATCGGACCAAGTCACGATATACAACATGTACTGGTCTCAGTGGATTTTACTAACCGACCCGTGTTAGTAAATATTGACCAGGAACTTTATTTAAGGATATACATATTATAGTGCGTTTCCCAATATCAATTACAAACTACGTTGTAACTGCACACTACATTGTAAATCATATGGTATTTGTCTCATATAAACGTATCACTAAAAAAGATTTAGTTTCAATCTAATCGTAATTAGATTGAATATGTGTATAAAAGACAAGAGGTGCTACCATTAAATAAGTAATATTATGGAAAATGGAATTGCTCGTATTCATAAATCGGACATAAATATGATCCGTATTGACACTCCGAGCACCAATCCTAACAATTTCTCCCACTTGCTCTAGTGTCAATCCACGGTATCATATATACATCTCAATGTATATCACATACTCATGGCCCTCAAGAGCTCACCTAGCACTGAAGAGGCAGGCAACAACAAGTAAGCCCGCTTTAACAAATTGAGTTTGTCCAACAAACTCAATCGTTTTCCTTAGCCAACATCATTCATATTTTGTAGAATCCAAATGCCACATCAATATGAATCAGACGCTATATCAATATTGTGATATATCTACTGAGTTGTCTTTATATTTAGAGATCAAATCCAAATACTATGAGACAACCGCAAGCACTACACTAATATGAAAACTTCTAATTTATAGGGGTCACTATGAAACTTCATAAGTCAATACTTCATAAGTTGCAACTGATTCCACTAGTTTAGTAGAATCAACGGTGACACTCACACTGCATCTTTTCTGACTTTATATGACATAGACCATCTAATGTCATAATTAAGATCAAAACTAATCTGACCTTATGATTGCAGACTAAATTCTCCATGAATAAGAAACTCATTCTTAATATCTCTAAGATAACAAAGAACATGTTTCAAGATCCATCATGTGGTCTGCAGCATATCAAAATAACTCGTAACAATTACGATTAAATTGATATTTTTAATCGCACATAATATAGTATTCATTGCTCCATCATCCTATGATGTATAAGATTGACTAGACATTCTAATCAATCTCTCTTTCGACAAAGGTATCATCATTTATGAACAATGAATACTATATATATAAAAGACACGTAACTGTCAAACAGTTATACTAACTGTCATACAGATAGTCTTACTGTGTCCTTTATTAGATCATATCTAATACGCGACTAATGGGAGTATATCACAAGTCACTTAGTTTTATATCATATATGAAACTTTATATCAAATATAACAGAGACTACTCTCATTGCTTTCACGGAGAAAAGAAGACTTAGGATATATACAATGCTAGAAAGAAGTTTGTACGCTCCCACTGACCCTACTAACAAATATGTATTCTCTATGCTTTGATAAAATCAGACAATCTGATTGTAATCAAAATTAGAGAACACGAATTTCCGGAAAGCTTACCTGAGTCTACAATAGGCTCTATAAGTTAGTATATCAAACTGTGATCTTAGCAGAATACAAATTCCAGGGCCATTTTAGAATGAATTCTTCAAACAAAGAAATCACGACAGATCTCTCATTCGAAGAAATCACTCAAGAACGCCACTTTGCATTCTTTAGCCAAAATACATAGTTTAATATCAACATTAACCAACAGATTTTTAATTGTTCAATTAGTACGACTAGAGACAAGTTTTCTCAGAATCTACAATAGACTACTGAGCATAATTTTCTCATTGTCATACTATAAAGGTCGAACCTTTAATAAGCTCACCTTGCTTTTGTTGCGCAAATAATTTGCACAATTTATGAACATTCATAACAAAAGCCTAATCAAGTTCAAAACTTGATCTTAGTAAGCTATGAACAATCTTAGATCTATAATTCAATGCTAACTTCCGAAATCGATATCAAATATCGCTCCCACTATAAGTTATAGGATAATTTTCTTCGATAAGAAAACAACAGAATCATTAAGTATCAAATACTTTGTAAATGATTCTGACATCCTATTGAACTTATACGGAAGATGTCTAAGGGTCTTTTCATATTATTAATTATGTAGTTCCACTTATAGTTTATCATTCTCACATTTGACTTCAATAAGTCAAGTCTTTTCTACAATTGTCAACATCTGATGTTAACATACCAAGTAATAAAATAATTTTATTGCTCGGGATCGTAGAAAAAATATTTTATCAAATAGAATTCAATATTCTATTAAATAGAGTAAATGATAAACCTTACTTGTACCTCTGAGGCGCAAGTACTTTCAATTATATAATAATTATACAAAAGAAAGTTTCAAATCTCAAACTTTCAAGATTCGAATTTTCTACTATACATATCATATATGTAACTGTAGGAATGAATGGAACCTTAATTAAAGAGATGAATTAGTGTTACTGGAGCATAACCCCAAGAGTATTGAAAACTAATTCGGTAACACTCAATATCAACGAATCAAATCATATAAGATTCAATTACTCCCACTGACCAATTCCATCAAGATGGAATCGTGGAAGTTTAATATTGAGTAAGAAGCACATTCATTAAATAACTTTAGAACTAATTGCCTTAAATTCATATGTTTGATCATATCAAACATCTTTGAACAATTCAAAGATTCACGATGAATTTCAAAATATAGTTTTTCAACACTTCAAATAAGATGTCTTTGAACCATTCAAAATATTCTATCCGCATTTCATCAGAAACATATTGAAAGTTCTCAAACTATTCAAGACGTTCAATATATATTCTTTTAGAAACACGCAACTAAGTCATAACAATTCATTAACTAAGTTACGGAGTAAAGAAAACTATCTAAGGCAATTTCTAATTCATTAAACTACATATATCCAATGTATTAGTCTAATAAATCTTGTGGTCCAATGACGATCATTGGTTAAATGAGATTTAATCACATCTTGAATACAATATTCATTAAATGGATAAGGATATATGGTGTGATCTCGTATCAGACCATCCTTTACCATACGGAATAAGCATCATATGCTTATATGATAAAATCTCATAAAGCATTGTTCTAAGTTATTTAGTTAACCAAACATTTTCTTAATGTTTATCTTTTCATTAATGACACTACTAGTTGTATTAAAATATGTAACAACTGTTTATATAGAACAAGTAACTATCCAATAGTCACAAGTTCTGATATCAAACATCAAAACAGTTATTAAATATTATTTTAAATAACTAGACGGAAGATCTAGTATCCAATACCTATAGTTGTCGTATTGTGAGAATCAATATTCTCTATACACACATATACACATCTCCTTTCTTACACTTTATAATTTGCATTCAATTATTCACAACAATTGCAAATGATTGATTAGCAAACTGTGTCAGACACGTGACTTCTAAAAGTCACTAAAGCCAAGGAAACGTCATTATAAGATAAACAAATACTAATGGGGTTTTCCTAATGTCAGTCAAGAATCTCGAGACATGAACTAATTCAAGTCAATTCTTACTGCATAAGAAACTATTCTTACTAGATAACTATATCCAAAACAGATATCTATTTAGATTACTAATCGTGACTTAGTAACTAAGTCACTAACCATCTTGATTTTTCAATAAAATCGGAACAACAGTTCCCGATGGTTTGAACTAATCTAACAATATCTAAGTCTAATGTCATTTTAGAACCTATTCTAGAAATACGCAACCATAAGTAAAGTCAGAAAACATATTCAAGTAATATGCTATGCAGTGGATTAAAAGTATAATTCTATAAACAATATAGAATAAAGGAAAACAAAAGCAGCAAATTCCATAAAATTACACAATGCTTTAGTTATGGATTTTTAACCCAGCAGTGTCTCTCACTACTTTACGTAATACCGTAATCACCAATAGATAACGGGAATTCAATAATTAAATCGAATTACATAGTGAGAGTAAGATCCCATGAATATATTTCGACTCACAGCTTTGGCACGATCTCACCTACGTATATTCATTAGGTAGACAACTCATTGTCAATCACTCACCAGTGACTCCTTATTTTGGTCCTGACTGTTTCTCATTATGACAGCTTTGGCACGTTCACAAGGAGCCGTATCAAGGCTTCACCAGCCAATGAAAAACTCAAGCTACCGATGTAGTCCTGACAGCTTTGGCATGTTCAGGATTTCCACTTTCACTTGAATTTGTCTAGTATCAATATACAACCGGCATGGATAAAATTTTATCAACTACACCCTCACATCTTTGGCACGATCTCGGATGCAGCCATAGAAAGTTACCCATAAATCGTATTGATAAGACGGACCAAGAAACATGCATCCAATACACGTTACTTTACAGCCTTATTTTAAGCGGGGATATTCCTCAAGGAAGCATTGCTCCACATCAAATGCGAAATTTTAATCTACATTATTTTCTAAACAACTCAATTCTACCTAAGAAAACATAACTCAATTTAACCATTAAATTTATGTTACGTTCCCGTTAGCGTAGAACCGAAAAGTCAAGAAACATATAGATTACATGCATGTGTAAATATTAAAATTGGATTACATATCATATATCAACCATGACTAATGTAATGGATGAAGCATCAGACCTGCTCTGATACCATTTTTGTTGGGGTTTTGGGCGAAGGGCGTGGCGGAAGCGCTGTTCGGGCGAAATCATAATTTTAAAACTTTTAAATTACCGAATAAATTATTCAATATCCAATATGAATAATTCATTCATATTTCACCTAAACATATTTATTCAATATCAAATAACGACATAAATAGTTAAGAAACTTCGCGAAACTTTTACGAAAAAATATTTTTCCGCAAAATGGCATAAAACGCAATTTTGATTAACCGACTACCAAATACACATGAGGGCTGCCCAGGTCAGCCCCAATAGTATTAGGGCAGTTCATGGGCTACCCAAACAGTGAACAATTCACTGTTTGGGCAGCCGTCACCCGGTTGACTCAAAAGTCACCCGGTAACGCCGTTTTCGCTTATTTCAACTCCAAAATAAATTCTGACAATTATTCCAACACCCAAAACACATCCAATACATTCAAATGACATATTTTTCATCACCATATTCACTGTTATTCCAGATCTGATCCAGAATGCAAAAATGTCAAATTTCATGCTTTAAATCCAATTTTTCAAGATTAATCCAATTAATCAAAATACCAATCAAAGTCACCACACATGAACCACCCAAGAACAATTCTAGGCATTACAAGAGTGTTCGTAACATCTAGAATGACAACATATCATCAAATGATCAAATTGGATAAATATTATATAATATTACCCAAAACAACTTCACACATGTATTATGTCTTCCATTCCATCCTCCAAAACAAAAAGGCCCAATTTTAACAAGTAAAGAAAACCCTAGAACTATTCTAGTAACACAAGAACAAGAAAATAAATTTCCAAACTCAAGAAGATAAAATATTTCCTTTTAATCTCCAATTTTCCTAAGCTTTTTTCTTGTTTTCTCTTTACTTTCTTCCTTGAATCATTAAAGAAATTTGAGAGCTTTAGGGGGATGAAACATTCGGCCATGGGAGCTTCCATTAGAGAGAAAATAATTTTTTTTTCTTTTAAAAAAACCTTGGCCGACCTTGGAGGGCAAAATTATCATTTTCGAAAAAATTAATTCAATTAATTAAATCAAACTTTATGTTAAAAAATCATATTTGCACACATAAAGTTTAATTAAATCATGTCATGTGTCACCAATAATAATTAAACATTTTTCATAACAATTATGAAAAAGTTTATCAATTACCTATTCAAATATTTAACATTTAAATATTTAAATAATTAATTAATATAATTACTATTATATATGTATTTTATATTAAATATCAAATAAATATATTAATGGCATGTGTCATAATCTCATTTGACAATTAATTAATGTGTATTTAATCAAACTATGTATCAAATACAAATACACAATAATTATTAAATGACCAAAATCCATTAATGCATGTGTTATCGTTTAACCGTTTAAACTGTTCGAATTAACTCATTTAATCCGATGAAGTATTATGAATAATCTGTATTATTCATAACGTATTGCCCAAGTGCTCAACGAGTACACTTCATATTATGGGACTCTCTAAGTTTAGGTTTATCCGTCACGAAATCCAATTTCGTGTTCATAATTCACCCACTCATGAATTATGACGACCACAGATAATCTCGCTAAACTATGCAAGTTGAGGTCATTGCATACATATAATCCATCTGTCACAGGCTATCCATATTATACCTGGGATATAAATAAGAACGTCAAATTCGTATGGTATAATATAGTCGACTTTCAAAGTTATACCATGGTCATGGATTTACTAGATCGTAAACACGTGAGGATAGATATGCCTTGTACACAGGACTGACAGATCCTATCTTGATATGCAGTGGATATCATGAGCATCAGTCCACATCCAACGAACAGACGGAGGTCTGATCATGAATAGATCGGTGACGTGACTACCATCAAAGTGTGGAGGATAACTCATATATCTATTGTGGTATCTCAAGTCGAATGACCACTATGCTCGCTCAACTCGAGAAAATTCCTATTGACGTTGGTGTACCATCTATTAGGAAATCTTCAGTGAGTCGTTCAGTGTTTATCAAATAAACACCTACATGTCTATACGAGTCTCCCGAGACTCATGGTTCATTGGGATAAACCATCGGACCAAGTCACGATATACAACATGTACTGGTCTCAGTGGATTTTACTAACCGACCCGTGTTAGTAAATATTGACCAGAAACTTTATTTAAGGATATACATCTTATAGTGCGTTTCCCAATATCAATTACAAACTACGTTGTAACTGCACACTACATTGTAAATCCTATGGTCTTTGTCTAATATAAACGTATCACTAAAACAGATTTAGTTTCAATCTAATCGTAATTAGATTGAATATGTGTATAAAGGACAAGAGGTGCTACCATTAAATAAGTAATATTATGGAAAATGGAATTGCTCGTATTCATGAATCGGACATAAATACGATCCGGATTGGCACTCCGAGCACCAACCCTAACAGTAAGTGATCAAAATCATACACATGTGAGTTAGATGGCATATCAATGTGGGAAATAACATCATCATTCAAGGAAATATGAGCATTATCATGTAAATCAATTTTCAAATTTAATGTTGTTATTTCCTTTTGTAAATGATCATTTGTGATCCTAAATTATCATTTTCCATTTTTAAACTTTCGACTTGCTTTTTAAGATTATCAATTTCATTAACTAAGCAAATGGTTTTCTTCCTAAGTAACCCATTTTTAGATGCAAACTTTTTTATATTAACATATAATTCTTAAAGTGCATCATGTAATTTAGCATATGTAAAATTTTCTCATCAGATGAATCTCTTCAAAGAGTCATGAATGCAAGAATTTCCAAATGTTTACATATTTCCTCTTCGGTTACGTTTTTATCACTATCATCACATGTAGGCTTCAAAGTTTTCTTCTTATATTTCTTATCTTTCTTGAGAAAGTATTTGTTGGATGTGTGACTTGCTTTTCTGCATGTGTAGAAAGTGTCTCATTTCTTTTTGTGCTCATGGGATGATTTATTGGACATGAAGAATTCTTAAAATTTTCTCAACATTGACCCATTTCTCATCTTCATCATCATCATTTTCCTCATCAACAATTGAGATGTTGATTTCTATTTTAAATTGATTGGAGATACTCTTCAATTCATTTTAAACAATTATAGACATATGCGACATGATTTTAAATATTTTTAAAAATTGTAAATTGAATATTTGAGCCAAAAAATATGTTCATTTTAGTAAAAGCTATCATAGATGTGTAATATGTGCGATGTGCAGTTTTGGGGGCTGGTTTCAAGTTTGAATTTGATAGAGATTTATTTATGAAAGTTATAAATATATATATGTTAAGTGTATATAGAATTTTATATATTAAAATTTACAGTCCACATAAAGAAAATATATGTGTTTTATTAGGGTTGGTTTTGATATTGCGAAGTTCATGAGCATTGGACCAAACCTGAAGATACCCAAATGTCAGACCATAAACGTTTTCTGACATGCGTAGAATCTAAGTTTGATGGATCACTGTTAATACCATAACAGCGCTCAGGTCTAAGGACCACAAATATTACTCAATTCGATAAGACTAACAATCAACAGTTTTATGGAATGACTATTGGGTGTCTTGATGAGTCAAACTAGTGTTCAGATCATTCTGAATACCCATATATCTATACGGACTTCTTTTAAGTCCATGCTAAGGTGAATTATCTTGTCCAAAAAGATATAAACATACAATAGTCTTTTCAGTTTACCGATAGACCTATGTCGATAAAAATAAGACCAAAAACAATAAATGAGAATATATTATTTAAGGAGACTCTTCAGCTCCCTCTTATAACGCTTTGTAATTGTCCCACTATCTTAAACATTCTTGGGTCTTTGTTGTAGTATACATAAGGTGCTAAACGAAAGTATCTATGAAAAAAATGAAAGTATCTATAATATGTATAAAAGAATAAGTTGTATATCATATAAAATGAACAATAATATATATATATATATATATATATATATCAGAATTCATACAAAAGTAAAATGGCACTCTAGCACCATCTCCAACATTTCTATCACATTTAAGTGTTTTACCATTGACAATCATCACTTTAAAAATTTCTCAAGCAACTATTGACAAACCCAATTAGCACAAAATCCTTTACTGAATGAAGTTGTAGATACCACCACTATCAATCAATATCTTGACATTCTTGTCATTTATTAACCTTTCAAATCTTAATATTTTAAGAGAAGAATGACCTGATAGAGCTTAGTAACTGATCTCCACTCATCAGTATCAGTATCATTTACTGGTAACTTTTGATTTAAATAGACCTCATGTTCCTCACTATAATTATCGTCCGACATCATCATTAACAAGAATTTAGCCTTATATTATGAACCTTGTGAAAATTCTCATCATAATTATAACAAAGTCCTTTGTCCCTACGAAATTGCATCTCAATAGGAGTGAGCTTCTTCATAGACCAACCTATGACATTGGAAAAAACAACCTTTGAATTTGTTAGAATAATTTGCACAAATAAGAAAGATATTACCGTTCACCAGGAATATAAAAATTGAAGTTGGCTTGAGTCGTGGACTAGGTCGCTCTCTTTAAGATGTTTCACGATTCTGCCCAAAATTTGTGATAACGCTTATCCTTCCTAATAAGCTGCAATTGATAATCTTTGTTAATCAAGGGTTGGATAAGTATCAAAGAAATGGCACATCTTCATCTTCCGCTCAGCCACATCTTGGCCATCAAATCTAGGTACTTCCAAATGCAAAATTCTTGTACTTGACTTCTCCAAAGCATTATTCTTGTGCAACAGGAGATGGAAATAAATATCAATGAGTAGCAATATCTCTAGAATCTAGTATTGTAGTCGGAATACGAAGCGAAGTTTGGATTTCTTGAGCAGCACCAAATGTTAGCCTTAATTCGAGAAAAAGCCAATAAAAATCTCCCAAGTCTCTAAAAAAAATAGAATTCAAATTTTCTTATTCCATTTATTGGTTCTGTTACATTCATATACTCTGAGTTTATTCTCTAAGTCTGTCTATAGATGATATTAACAACGAACAGCTCTTGAGAAACTCTAACTAAATAGTTTTTTGGCATCAAAATTTTAATTGATCCTAAAAACTTTTAGCGCCACTTTTCAAGTTACAAAGTCTTGATATTTGGTTGGACATGATTATTTTAGGTCTTGCACTTGACTGCTCTTGCCTTATACTTTGCTACTCATGTTGAGGTGTAACAAGTGGACTTTGCAGCCTCATGGTACACACCAATTTTAAATGATTTGGTAAAGTGTAACACCCCAGGTGTTTGGCATGTTTAGCATGTTCAGTAAGTTTATCATGGTCATGTAAGTCGTGTATGTGATGCGTATTGTTTGCATAGTATGTATGCATGATAACCGAGGCTACGGTATGAGTTTATAAGCATTTAAGTCTTATTTTACCTTAGAATTATAATTTTAGAATGTTTGTGTTTGTGTTGTGTTTGCTCAGGTGTTCGAATGCATATCAATATTGGCGTTTGTAGTACGTTCGTTATCTCGTTTGAAGGCGTTTTCCAGAAAGCTCCCGTTTGAGTCACGTTTGGCTAGCGTTCGAACTAAACTAGGCAGGATGCCTTGCGTACATGTAGCATTCGACGGGCATTCGAATGCGACAGTGATTTTTAGATAGAAATCTGGAAATTTCGGCTCCACTATAAATAGGCCCATTTAGATTTTTCTTCATTTTCCCCCTCTCTCTTTCTCACGATACTTCCCCTCTAAAATACTTCATTTCTTCTCCAAGTCAAGCCAAATCTTGAGGATTTGCATGAGATCCAAGTTTTAGGAAGTCCAGGTAAGCTTCCCCACTTCCATTCTCATGGTTATTTTACAATTTCTCACATTAGGATTTTGACCCATTTCATTTTTACAATGTTTCACTTGATTAGGATGTTATTCATGTTTAATGAGTTGTCATTAGTAATATATGTGCATGATTTGGGTTGGTTTGCATTGTGTGTGTTGTGGGTTCCTTGAAACCCACTTTGACCCATGTAAATTTTGGGGATTTTAGTATGTTTAGATAGTTAATTATATTTAGATGAGTGATTAAAGACACGGTATATGCATGGAGTTGGTTAGAATCACCAAGGTTGTAGAATCAGTGATTTGCCCGAATTTTAAGGTTTGGATTAAACGTGATGTGAATTGTATTAATGGTCTTAAAATTTGCATGAAATGAGTTGAAACCCCTAGTAGGTATGAAGGAATGAAACCCTAGGTTTTAGGAATTTGAAGTGCTAAGAGACTCATGAATTGAAAAGTTATGATAGTGATTAGGAAAATGTTTGCTAGCATGAAACAAGTACGAATAGGTTAGATCCAAACCACCACAGGTTTGAGACGGTTAAAGCCGCGGGTCTAACTGGTTTGGTAGAAATAATCATAAAAACCTTAATTTATAAGGGTAAATGTGTTAGTAAGAAGATTGAATTATGGTATTGAAATATAATATAGTAATATGACTCCTCGATGTATGAGTCATATGCCTATGTTTGATAGATTTGAAGTGTGTCTTGTAATATTATTAACTTGTGGGTATCCGTTTAGAAGTATTTGGTAGGATTCTGTTCGGACGACGTCTATTTTATACCTATTTTAAAATCGATAATGGATCATGTACGAGCTTGTATATATAAGTCAGTACATGTGTCATCCTATGTATGAATTCTTGTGTGAAGCTTTAGATTATGTTGTTAGTTTGTGATTGAAATGTATGGCTTTAGGTTTTGGATTCTTGGCATTTGATAATGAGTTTGTTATGTATATGGGTGTTCTCAATTTCTTATCCTTTGAAATAAGTAACTTGTACGCCGTTTTGAAAATTATTATCAACAAAAGAAAGTTTTAAACCGTCTATGGATACTCTTGTTTGTTTGTTTTTGAAAAGAAGGATTTGCCTTATCTGTCTTATGTTTTGGAATTTCATTCTTTGACTATTCGATATAAAATGTCTTTTTTTTGATAAAACAAGAGAATTTCGAATAATTTGATTTTTGATTGAAAATGAAAAGTATGTGTTTCCATCTCGGCGCTTGATATGTGTTTTAATATTTTATGAACAGTCATTATGTTTCTGCCGAGACACTTGTCTGATAATACACTTTCCGTCTCAAGGCTTGTTACATATTTTATAATTCATCGCTGTATTTTCGTCGAGACACTTGAATAAAGGAATATTTGATAATGAGCATGCACGATGATGACATGAGTTTGTCTCGGTGCTTGCACATGTTTTAAATATTTTGTGAGCTATTTTATATTCCGCTGAAACGCTTGTGTGGGTCTAGAACATCTGAAATGGAATGGACCGCTACCTTATCGATAAGGGCTTGTTTCATTCATCGCTTTGTCTCGAGTGTGACTTGGGCGTTGAGCGCTTTATATGTTTTTGATTATGACATGCATGCCATTTGTCACGGACTCTAAGTGATAAAGTTATTTTAATAAAGTTTCTGCATATGATGTGTTTCCAAAAAGACTTGAAAGTAATTATTTTATGATCTCCATTATGATGAAATAGGTGGTTTTTGTGATGAACATACGATTGTAAAGGGTAAATACATTGATTTTCCCCTTCTGCACTAGACTACGTAGATAATTATTTATATGAAAGTTCATACTCGATGTGTGTATGTGGTGAGTTATTGGTTAATGATTTGGTAAGCATGAGTTAGTACATACGTAAATGTTAGTGTTGAAAAATGATTTTAGATGTGTTTTCGAATATAATATCTATATCGACTAACGTATGAAATCGGCTTACGATATGCGTAATTTGGATTTTGTCTTTTATTGTGGATGAAATTGACTGTATGAACCTTGCAATTTGATTTTCGTTCTTGAAAATGTGTGCGTTTGTTTGTGAAGAGCTTGTAATATGTTTCGATTTTGATAAGGTGTGATACTTGATTGTAAAGAGGATTTAGAAATCTGCATTGAATGTGTTTTTGGAATGTGCACGTATACATGTGTATAAAAGCGTAAATGTGTATATGAATTTATGAAACTCACTATATGATGTTCGAATGAGGTTGAGCATGAGGTTTGATTCGTGTAAGGTACGTTTCTGAACATGTGTAAGTGATTTGTGTGTCATGCGTTTGAAAGGTAATTCGTCTAAATAATTTAGTGTTTGCTTTGTTTTAAAAGAAAATCTTAAAACATTTCGATTTGATGATATTTCAAATGTTTTGAGAAATCATAATTTTATATAAAATTTGGTTTTGTATTAAAGAGATTTATGAACTTGGTTTTTTGGAATTGAACTAATCGTATAGTTTGACAAAGATTATGATTAAGTAGGGTAAAGAACAGTATGAGATCTAACGTTTTCTGACAAATGTTTGCATGATAATATATATACACACACGCATGTATGTTAAATATGTTGCATCTGAAAGTTATTCTTGCTTCTTTTTTATGTGTGTGACTACTTATTGAGTTTTAAAATTCACGCCGCACCAATTTTTCTTTGCCGATTGACAACCAGATCGGTCAGTTATTTAACTTTGGATGCTTATGCTCGAGACGACGGATTATCCAGACTACAATCATGCACTTAGAGTTCTGGGGATGTCTTAAGAGTTTAGAAATAATGTTGTTTATGTTTTGTATTGTATAATGTACATTGGTATATGTATGTCTGTAAGTTAAAAGTTTTGATTTGCACGTGTAATTGTGAACATGGAGCCCTTGGGTATTGATGATTGGTATGTCTTGTAAAGACCGGAGGTCTTTTTTGCTTATTTGAAGCTCTTCACATGTCCTTTTGGGTGCTGGATTGTGTTTCAAGTAGTCAACTTTTAAGATACTCCATGTCCGCTTTTCATTAATTTTGAGGCTCAAGGAGACGGGTTATTCATATCTCATGCCGGTAGCGCATTGCCTCTTACGGGGTACACAAAGCAGATGCCGGGTGTCATAATTTTCAAGGTTGATGTGGAAGAATCGAGTTTAAGCAAATCATAACCAATCCGTTGCGACATTGTCATGGGATGATTGGGTACACAAAGAAGATGCCCGGTGTCATAATTTTCAAGGTTGATGTGGAAGAATCGAGTTTAAGCAAATCATAACCAATCCGTTGCGACATTGTCATGGGATGATTGATTATTTGCAATTTTTTTGGCAGTCTGTTGCTAAGGATGGGGCTGTGGAAGCCATGCCGACCATAATGTTGATGAAAGAAAGCACA
>SKCR01010277.1:0-22770 GCA_019454045.1 Zanthoxylum bungeanum | reverse complement strand
AATTTGGTGGCTAGAGTGTTCCAAGTTGTGATAGAACCTGCTGGTAGTGAATGTAGCCAAGCTTTAGCTCTGTCCTTCAAGGAGTATGGAAAAACTCGCAGTCTCATTGCTTCTTCAGCTGCTCGGTTGTAATTGAAAGTACCACAACTTCCAGGAAGTTGCTGATGTGGGCATTAGGATCTTCAGTTGCATTTCCCCCAACTGCACTGATTGCTGAATCATCTGAATGCATGTTTTGATGTCACCCGCATTTGCTGGTAAGGGAGGAAGTACAATACAAGAAATGAGTCTGTCAACCACCGGAATGGTTCTGTCTCGAATGGGAATCGGTGGTGCAACGTTCAAAGGTTCAGGTTCCATGTTGACTAAAGCTTCTTGGCCTTCTCGCCTTTCCCTTCTCAACTGTTTGATGGTTCTTTCAATTTCTGGGTCAAGTGGTCGAAGTTCAAAGCTTCTGGTTTGTCTCATGAGTTTCTGAAAACCTGAAACACAAGAAAACAAAAACAATAAGTAAAAAGAAATTAGATACAAGTAAATGTATCTAACCTCTAAACTAATAGTAAAAGATAAATAAGTCCCCGGCAACGGCGCCAAAAACTTGACCGGCGTAAACACACACGTATAACGCAAGCGCACGTATCGTTCAAGTAGTATAAAAATATCGATCCCACAAGGACTTAATATCTAATCTATTAATTTTATGAGGTCAAATGATATTTAACAGGTTGTTGATTGATTTGAAATGGTGACGATTCTAAATTTAAAAAAAAAGTAAATAACATTGTTCGAAAGTAGATTTTAAGAAATTTAATATTAAAAACTATATAGGGTTGTGATTTCTTCCAATATCATTTTAAAGATGAAGTGGTTATCTTAAAGTTGGGTAATATATTGATTTATTAACCTGGAACACTAAATTATGTGTAAGCCTCTGTCGATGGTCAGACATAAATATCCAGTTTAACCCAATTGAACCATATGTCTATGTCAACCAATTATCTGGATTCATTAAGTTTAAGTTCCAATTATGGCTACCCCCGCCCGACAGGTATATTCCTATCCTGTAAGGAAATCTATTAAAGGGTTATCTATCCTCAAGGAAGATGGTGGGCTATTAAGTCTAAGGTCTTAAACCTAAAATCCCTATGTCTAGTTCATTTTAGATTTACCAGTTCAATTTTATTAATGGCCAGTTAATAAAAAGCATTAGGTTTAAGACTCAATAAATAAACCTTATATTACCCAAACTATAATTTAACCCCTTATAAACCGGTGATATTGGATTTCATCACAACCCCAGATAACTGGCTTAGTTACGACACATATTTACAGGTAGTAAAAACTTAAATAAAATAAAAGACATAAAGTAAAATACTAAAAATTAAATACTGAAAAGTAAATTGCTGAAAAGTAAATGCTGAAAGTAAATGCTGAAATTAAATACTGAAAATTAAATGCTGAAAGTAAATAAAGTAAAAGTACAATAAAATAAAATGCTGAGGTAAAAGGATCCTCTTTTATTACTTCTATTTTAGATATCTCCCTTAATATAATATATTAACTTTGCATGATAATTACCACCAGCCATATAGGCGGTATCCAGATTAATTCAAATTAATAATTAATTACCAATCGACCAATCAGGCGGTATCCAGTTAGTCAGGTTAAAACCAATTTAAATAATAACCAACCGACCAATATGGCGGTATCCTCGTTAAGTCAGGTTTTAACTAGTTTATATATTATAATTAAGGGAGATTAATCTAAATATTAGTCATAAAAGTTTTACCTTTTACCCCAGCAAAGGAGAGTTACCTCCTCATTACTGAAAAGTAAAAATTGAAAATTAAGGAAAAAAAGTACTGTGCGTAAAAGTAAATTGCGGAAAGTAAAAACTGAAAAGTAAAGAAAAGAAAGTGTGAAAGCGGAAATTAATTACTGAAGTTATAAATAAACAAACAAGATACAATCTCTTAGTATTCTTAAGGAATTCCTTAGAAGAAAGTATGAATTTTACAAATGAAATGGCTTGGTATTTATAGGCAAAATTTTGCCTCCATCAATCATCCACCAAATCAATTATTAATTGCTCCACTAATTGCTCCACTAATTGCTCCACCAAATCCATTATTAATTGCTCCACTAATCTCTTATCATGTTTGGTGATGATTTGATAATTTTTATTATTTTTATTAATTTATTTTTTGCTTTGAAAATGATTGAAAGTGATTTTAATAATTACACACTACACACTTCTGGCTGGTTCATCAATTTCGGGCATGAAATCTTCAGAATTCGAAATTATTTTGTCTTTCAAAGTTGTAGATCTTTGAGTCTTCTTTAATCTGGAACTTGAATCAGCTCAATCCTATATCTGAGTAAAACGTTATGCCTAAAATACGACAGATGCGCAAAACTGGAATTTCCAAAACTGCACTTCGTCAAAACGCCCTTTCAAGTTTCCAATCTCCAAAATTAAAATATCAAGTCTAATAATTGCCCTTATTTGACCCATATTTCGTCCTAAATGATTTCATTGAGACCCGATATTATTTTATCTACAAAATAAACTAAAACACATCAAAATGTTCATCAAACCCGAGAAACTAAACAAAATATTAAGTTAAAGGGGCGGTAAATATTGATATATTTTCCGCTCATCAACCTCGCCCCAAACTGATACTGATGTGGGCCTCGCCCCCAAAATGATACTGATGTGGGCCTCGCCCCTAAAACTGATACTGATGTGGGCCTCGCCCCCAAACTGATACTGATGTGGGCCTCGCCCTCGGGACTCATCCCCAAAACTGATACTGATACTGATGTGGGCCTCGCCCCGGGACTCATCCCCAAAACTGATATTGACACTGATGTGGGCCTCGACCCTGAGATTCATTCCAAAATTCTGACGATGTGGTCCTCATCATTGGGATTCATTCCCGGATTTATTCCAAAATTCTGACGATATGGTCATTGACCTTCGGATTCATTCCAAAACTCTGATGATGTGGGCCTCGACCTTGGGATTCATTCCAAAATTCTGACGATGTGGGCCTCGACCCTGGGATTCATTCCCGATTCATTCCAAAACTCTGAGGATGTGGGCCTCAACCGTGGGATTCATTCCAAAATTCTGACGATACGGGCCTCGACCCTTGGATTCAATCCCGGATTCATTCTAAAATTCTGACGATATGGTCCTCGACCTTGGGATTCATTCCAGGATTCATTCCAAAACTCTGATGATGTGGGCCTCGACCCTGGGATTCATTCCCAGATTCATTCCAAAACTCTGATGATGTAGGCCTCGACCCTGGGATTCATTCCCGGATTCATTCCAAAACTCTGACGATGTAGGCCTCGACCCTGGGATTCATTCCCGGATTCATTCCAAAACTCTGACGATGTGGGCCTCGACCTTGGGAATCATTCCCGGATTCATTCCAAAACTCTGATGATGTGGGCCTCGACCCTGGGATTCATTCCCCAAACTGCTGATAGTGTGGGCCTCGGCCCTGGGATTCATTCCCGAAACTGATGATGCTATGTTGCTGTTTCTGGTTGGCTTGCATTTGCCGCTTTCTCATTTTCTTTAAAACATGTGAACAAAACAAACAAATGTTGTGTGTATATGACGTGTATGCATGCATGCATGAATATGTTTCCTATTCTGATGGGTTAGGTCTTCCTTGTGCTCTTCGGTGCTTCTTGCCTACAAAAGTCTTTGGTCGCCCCCTGGTTCTGCTTGCAATTTCCTTATGCTAGTTATTTTCTGGTGATTGGTTGGTTCTCTTTTGTCTCATGGCTTAAGATCTCGTTGTTTCCCTTATTTGCGGGGTGGTAGACTGGTTGCCCCCAGTCTTGATTTATCTTTCTGCTCTTCGCTGCTTGTAATAGGTCAAGGTGAACCACGTGATGTGGCATTCCATATCATCATACTATATCACATTCTACGAAATAGTCCCAATAGTTACACATATTATTGCCCTCAAAGAATGCTCAGTGATGAAACCAGAGAACCTTCAAAACATTCAACGCAACTCAAATCCAAGTCTTTGAATAAATGATCTAAGCCAGACTCAAAGTGTGTGTGTGCAAAGGTTCCTTTGCAGATTCATCCCCAGGTGAGCCAACTCAATGATTTCGTCAAAAAATTGGGATCGATGGGTCAAACCAACCTAGATGTCTCAATTATGCATGCAGTTGCTTTTCTGTACTCAATGTGGTATGGTTTTCTTTCTCTTTTGTCTCTTTCTTTTTTCTTTTCATTTTGAACTTATTTTTTCTTTCTTTTCTTTTTCTCTTTTTTTTCTTTCTTTTTTTTTTTCAACACACCTACCCTTTAAGGTAGCATTTCTCCTCATGGTGGTCCTAATACTCGCCCATGGGTAGCTTCACGCTTATTGGTTATAGGTGGTTCAATTCTTTTCTTTAGAGACTTTTCTTTTATTTTCAACCATTCCACACATCATAACATAAGCAAATCAAGATAGACATCTAAGCAAACGGTCATTCACCGACCTACAATTTCTTCAACTATTCACCTTGCCAACTACTCAGGTTTTCACCGCTAAGAACCTATAGTGAAGTGCTTACGAGTCTAACATAGATCAATCACTCAAAGTATCAGATAAAAGCACATCAAGAGTTTATCGTTTCTAAGATTTCACCCTAAAGCAAACGGTTTCATCATTGGACTTATGCCTAACTATTATGGACTAAGAACAACAATTTTTTTTCTTCTTTTTTCTCTTTTTTCTCTTTTTTTTTTCTGAAGGCCCCCATGGTCTTTTTATTCTTGTCGTAATTTTTTCTGTTTCTCGGCTTCCTTTTCCCCGATATTCACGTTTGATAAACTCTTTTTGACAAATCTTTCTTTCTTCTCGAACCCAACGGATATATATGATGGCTTTTAAGACACAAGGTTAACATGATGCGTGTATGCATTAGATGCATGAGATGCTTGTGATGTACGAGATATAATATGTATGTGGTTATCAAAAGCATAAATGGGCAACTTCTATAAGTCATACAACTATGGTTCACATGCGGGTTTGTAGGAGTACAGACAAAGGCTCCCGTCGGCGAAAGATTTCCCACAACTAGGTCTCCCCACTCAAGGGTTCGAGCGACCAAGTGAGCGCACCTTTTTTATACGCTAAGGTACGTGCCAACGAGTGATGATACATGACTGACTGTCAAATGGATTTCTTATTGAAGATTCCCCAGAGGGAGGGTGGAGCGGACTCTCTTAAATACCCAAGCCTCTTAGGCTCTTATCGCCTTAGTGACAGGAATAAACAATATGACCTCAAAATTAGTCCATCACGATAGCTTCGAGTAAATGATTATATAGGTGCCTTCACAGCTTTTCCTTATAGAAAGGTAGTGAATGAAGAAAGACACCAAACCATTACCTAGCCCTAATAGTGCCTTTGATTAAACCCCTTTCAACCCACAGTAGACTCGATTAACTAAAGCACAAATCACAAACATTACAAGACATTATTTCGGGGCCGACTCTCTATCCCCAGTGGAGTCGCCAGACTGTAGGACACAGAAATCGGCGATGCAGTTCTAGGCTCGCGGCCTAGTCGGTAGTACGGTGTAGCCCACAGAGGAACTAAACCGGAGAATAAAGGAGTCACCACCCTGTGTGAACCGGGAAAATGATTTAAGGCCGCAATCACCCATCGCAAGGGAAAACCTCAAACCGTTGGGTTCAAAATGGTCCCTTACTTATGCCACTTGTAATGAAATAATTTGTGCAATAACTTAACCAAATCTACGCAACATACATGCTCAAGAGCAACCTATATCTAGTTTGCATTCATAAAAGTAAATCCTATATCTAAGTTTGCATGCTTTAAAAGTAAGTCGAAATACGGAAAACACGCAAATAACACACAATAATTTCATGAGCATATGGAATTATCAAACACGAAAAATAAATAATAATTTAAACATAAACATAAATTAATTTCCTAATACAAAAGAAAACAACTAAATCATGCATAAAGAAATAACATACTAACGGCTAAATCATGCTCAAATACATGGTTGGATGAACGAAATATGTGTGTCCCTCGAGTGGTACGTTGAGTTGTTCCCAAGTACAAACTGCACTTCCCGTCCATTCGGATTCGGCTACGGAATTTACGTATGGGTTTCCATCCAATATACCACAAGAGAGAACACATATTCCATTCATCCCAAAGTCATATCACATACCAATCCACAATACCCATGCGAAATAAAGTAAAAAAATAAATAAAAATAAATGAGGATAAGTAAGATGGGTGCCCTCAGGGCTAACCTCTTAAGTCGTCTTTCGGAAGTGCGTTACACGGCCGTCGGAAGGGTTGATGCTCTGCAACTCATTTGGTTCACTCGTTCAACGTTTTCCTTCACTGTTTCGCTGTTTGGGCTGCTATTTTTACTCTGTTTTGCTGCTGTTTTTTTGTAACTGTTTCGAGGTTATTTTTGGGGCTGTTTTGGGATTTTTGGAGACTGTTTTTGTCTCGGTTTAAATGATGATTTTCAGGACTATTTTGGGGACTGCAGGGGCTGTTTTCGTTGGCGTTAATTGGGGCTGTTGAAGGGATAGATTTGATTTGTGAAGTTGAGTGGCTGTTGTGGAGTCTATTAGGCGTGAGTGGGGCTGTTGAAGGCTTGTTACGTGAGTGTTGAAGGAGGCAGGTGGCGTGAGTGTATGGCTGCTTGAAGGCTTGTTACATGAGTGTTGAAGGAGGTAGGTGGCGTGAGTGTATGGCAATGTGTGTGAAGGGTTGTTACGTGAGTGGAAGGAGGGCTGGATTTGTGGCGATGTGAAGGCAATTTGGGAGGCTTTTTGGAGTGAATGGACTAGGTTACTTTCTTTATGTTTTGTGAGAATTAGCTAGGGGTTTGATGTGTTGGTGAAGGCTTCTTTTTATAGGCAAATGGATTGGAGCTATCCTTGTTTTAAAAGGGAAATGATTTGTGTAATTATTGGAGATATTTTTAATTAGTGTGTGATAAGGAAAATCTTTTAATTAGGGAAGTGATTTGATTTAATTTGATTTCTTCTATTTTAGTTAGGGATATGATTTGATTTAATTAGGAATCCGATCCATGGGATTTCTTTAATTTAGGAAGGGGATTTGGCTTGATTATGCATGTGTTTAATGTGTGTTTTGGTTAATTTAGAAGGCTATTGGCCTGTACCTTAGGGTTTTGGGCTTGTGGACTTGGTCCATTTGGTAGGCTTGGTGTGTGGCTTAGTGGTGTACGGGCTTGGTGTGTGTCTTGCGAGGTTTGGGCTAAGGATGTGTTTTGAAACAGAGATCCAACAAGCGAACCCGAAGCTAATCCATCGAATTAAATCCAACAGAAATGTCAATTCTTGACTCTTCCCTTCTGACGTCCGTTTCCCGCGACTTCCAAAACTTAAAGAGGAGTGTCTCATTATGAGACTCATCATAGGGACTTATATGCAAAAATGCAGTGCCTACAGTCACCCCCATTTTGATGGGACTTGTACAGTGTGTAACAGTAACAATCCTATCAAAGTTATGCAATGCATTTTTACTTACCTGGCTCGCCAGCTGCCACCTGACTTGCCTGCTGCTTGGAACTGAGTTGATGATGATGCAGTGGGCCCTCGACCCTGGGATGCATCCCGGAACTGCAACTGATGTGTGTGGGCCCTCGACCCTGGGACACATCCTAAAAGTGATGATGTAGTGGATCCTCGACCCTGGGACGCATCCCGGAAATACAACTGATGATGCAGTGGGCCCTCGACCCTGGGACGCATCCTGGAACTACAACTGTTGATGCAATGGGCCCTCGACCCTGAGACGCATCCCGGAACTGCAACCGACAATGGGAGCCCTCGACCCTAGGACGCTTCCCAATACTGCTGACAATTTGGGCCTCGCCCTCAAACTGATGATGTAGTGGGTCCTTGACCCTGGGACACATCCCAGAACTAAAACTGATGATGCAGTGGGCCCTCGACCCTGGGACGCATCCCGGAACTACAACCGACAATGGGGGCCCTTGACCCTGGGTCACATCCATATACCGCTGACAATGTGGGCCTCGCTCTCAAACTGATGATGTAGTGGGTCCTCCACCCTGTGACGCATCCCGAAACTACAACTTATGATGTAGTGGGCCCTCGACCCTGGGACGCATCCCGGAACTACAACCGACAACGGGGGCCCTCGACCCTGAGACGCATCCCAATACCACTGACAATGTGGGCATCGCCCTCAAACTGATGATGTAGTGGGTCCTCGACCATGAGACGCATCCCAAAACTGATGATGTAGTAGACCCTCGACCCTGCGACGCATCTCAGAACTGCAACCGACAACGGGGGCCCTCGACCTGGGACGCATCCAAATACCGCTGACAATGTGGGCCTCGCCCTCAAACTGATGATTTAGTGGGTCCTCGACCCTGGGACGCATCCCGGAACTAATGATTCCCAGATTCATTCCAAAACTCTGATGATGTGGGCCTCGACCCTGTAATTCATTCCCGGATTCATTCCAAAATTCTGACGATGTGGGCCTCGACCCTGGGATTCATTCCCGAATTCATTCCAAAACTCTGAGGATGTGGGCCTCGACCGTGGGATTCATTCCCGGATTCATTCCAAAATTCTAACGATACGGGCCTCGACCCTTGGATTCATTCCCGGATTCATTCTAAAATTCTGACGATATGGTCCTCGACCTTGGGATTCATTCCCGGATTCATTCCAAAACTCTGATGATGTGGGCCTCGACCCTGGGATTCATTCCCGGATTCATTCCAAAACTCTGATGATGTGGGCCTCGATCCTGGGATTCATTCCCGAATTCATTCCAAAACTCTGATGATATAGGCCTCGACCTTGGGATTCATTCCCGGATTCATTCCAAAACTCTGACGATGTGGGCCTCGATCCTGGGATTCATTCCAAAACTCTGATGATGTGGGCCTCGACCGTGGGATTCATTCCCCAAACTGCTGATAGTATGGGCCTCGACCCTGGGATTCATTCCCGAAACTGATGATGCTATGTTGCTGTTTCTGGTTGGCTTGCATTTGCCGCTTTCTCCTTTTCTTTAAAACCTGTGAACAAAAACAAGACAAAGATTGTGTGTATATGACGTGTATGCATGCATATATGTATGTGTTTCCTATTCCGATGGGTTAGGTCTTCCTTGTGCTCTTCGGTGCTTCTTGCCTACAAAAGTCTTTGGTCGCCCCCTGGGTCTGCTTGCAATTCCTTCTGCCAGTTCTCTTCTGGTGATTGGTTGGTTCTCTTTTGTCTCATGGCTCAAGATCTTGTTGTTTCCCTTATTTGCGGGGTTCGCTGCTTGTAATAGGTCAAGGTGAACCACGTGATGTGGCATTCCATATCCTCATACTATATCACATTCTACGAAATAGTCCCAATAGTTACACATATTATTGCCCTCAAAGAATGCCCAGTAATGAAACCAGAGAACCTTCAAAATATTCAACACAACTCAAATCCAAGTCTTTGAATAAATGATCTAAGCCAGACTCAAAGTGTGTGTGCGCAAAGGTTCATTTGTAGATTCATCCCCAGGTGAGCCAACTCAATGATTTCGTCAAAAAATTGGGATCGATGGGTCAAACCAACCTAGATGTCTCAATTATGCCTGCAGTTGCTTTTCTGTGCTCAATGTGGTATGGTTTTCTTTCTCTTTTGTCTCTTTCTTTTTTTCTTTTCATTTTGAACTTCTTTTTTCTTTTCTTTTCTTTTTCTCTTTTTTTTTCTTTTTTTTTTCAACACACCTACCCTTTAAGGTAGCATTTCTCCTCATGGTGGTTCTAATACTCGCCCATGGGTAGCTTCACGCTTATTGGTTATAGGTGGTTCAATTCTTTTCTTTAGAGACTTTTCTTTTATTTTCAACCATTCCACACATCATAACATAAGAAAATCAAGATAGACATCTAAGCAAACGGTCATTCACCGACCTACAATTTCTTCAACTAGTCACATTGCCAACTACTCAGGTTTTCACCGCTAAGAACCTATAGTGAAGTGCTTACGAGTCTAACATAGATCAATCACTCAAAGTATCAGATAAAAGCACATCAAGAGTTTATTGTTTCTAAGATTTGACCCTAAAGCAAACGGTTTCATCATTGGACTTATGCCTAACTATTATGGACTAAGAACAACAATTTGTTTTCTCTTTTTTTTTTTCTTTTTTTTTTTCTTTTTTTTCTGAAGGCCCCCATGGTCTTTTTATTCTTGCCGTAATTTTTTCTGTTTCTCGGCTTCTTTTTCCCCGATATCCATGTTTGCTAAACTCTTTTTGACAAATCTTTATTTCTTCTCTAACCCAACGGATATATATGATGGCTTTTAAGACACAAGGTTAACATGATGCGTGTATGCATGAGATGCGTGCGATGTACGAGATATAATATGCATGTGGTTATCAAAAGCATAAATGGGCAACTTCTATAAGTCATACAACTATGGTTCACATGCGGGTTTGTAGGAGTACAGACAAAGTCTCCCGTCGGCGAAGGATTATCCACAACTAGGTGTCCCACTCAAGGGTTCGAGCGACCAAGTGAGCGCACCTTTTTTATACGCTAAGGTACATGCCAACGAGTGATGATACATGACTGATTGTCAAATGGATTTCTCATTGAAGATTCCCCAGAGGGAGGGTGGAGTGGATCTCTTAAATACCCAAGCCTCTTAGGCTCTTATCGCCTTGGTGACAGGATTAAACAATAGGTCCTCCAAATTAGTCCATCACGATAGCTTCGAGTAAATGATTATATAGGTGTCTTCACAGCTTTTCCTTATAGAAAGGTAGTGAATGAAGGAAGACACCAAACCATTACCTAGCCCTAATTGTGCCTTTGATTAAACCCTTTTCAACCCACGGTAGATACGATTAACAAAAGCACAAATCACAAACATTACAAGACATTATTTCGGGGCCGATTCTCTATCCCCAGTGGAGTGGCCAGACTTTAGGACACAGAAATCGGTGACGCTGTTCTAGGCTTGAGGCCTAGTCGGTAGTATGGAGTAGCCGACGGAGGAACTAAACCGAAGAACAAAGGAGTCCCCACCCGGTGTGAACCGGGAAAATGATTAAGGTCGCACTCACCTCTCGCAAGGGAAGACCTTAAACCGTTGGGTTCAGAATGGTCCTTTACTTATGCCACTTGTAATGAAATAATTTGTGCAATAACTTAACCAAATCTATGCAACATACATGCTCAAGAGCAACCTATATCTAGTTTGCATTCATAAAAGTAAATCATATATCTAAGTTTGCATGCTTTAAAAGTAAGTCGAAATACGGCAAACATGCAATAACACACAATAATTTCATGAGCATATGGAATTATCAAACACGAAAAAAAAAATAATTTAAACATAAACGTAAATTAATTTCCTAATACGAAAAGAAAAAAACTAAATCATGCATAAAGAAATAACATACTAACGGCTAAATCATGCTCAAATACATGGTTGGATGAACGAAATATGTGTGTCCCTCCAGTGGTACGTGGAGTTGTTTCCCAAGTACAAACCGCACTACCGTCCATTCGGATTCGCTACGGAATTTACGTATGGGTTTCCATCCGATATACCGCAAGAGAGAACACATATTCCATTCATCCCAAAGTCATATCACATACCAATCCACAATACTCATTTGAAATAAAGTAAATAAATAAATAAAAATAAATGAGGATAAATAAGATGGGTGCCCTCAGGTCTAACCTCTTAAGTCGTCTTTCGGAAGTGCGTTACACGGCCGTCGGAAAGGTTGATGCTCCGCAACTCATTCGGTTCACTGGTTCAACATTTTCCTTCGCTGTTTCCCTATTTGGGCTGTTGTTTTTACTCCGTTTTGCTGCTGTTTTTTGTCACTGTTTCGGGGTTAGTTTTGGGCTGTTTTAGGATTTTTGGAGACTGTTTTTGTCTCGGTTTAAAGTATGATTTTCAGGACTATTTTGGGGACTGCAGGGGCTGTTTTCGGTGGCGTTAATTGGGGCTGTTGAAGAGACTGATTTGATTTGTGAAGTTGAGGGGCTGCTGTGGAGTTTATTAGGCGTGAGTGGGGCTGTTGAAGGCTTGTTACGTGAGTGTTGAAGGAGGCAGGTGGCGTGAGTGTATGGATGCTTGAAGGCTTGTTACGTGAGTGTTGAAGGAGGCATATGGCGTGAGTGTATGGCAATGTGTGTGAATGGTTGTTACGTGAGTGGAATGATGGCTGGATTTGTAGCGATGTGAAGGCAATTTGTGAGGCTTTTTGGCGTAAATGGACTAGGTTACTTTCTTTGTGTTTTTGTGAGAATGAGCTAGGTGTTTGATGTGTTGGTGAAGGCTTCTTTTTATAGGCAAAAGGATGAGAGCTATCCTTGTTTTAAAAAGGAAAGGATTTGTGTAATTATTGGAGATATTTTTAATTAGTGTGTGATAAGGAAAAATCTTGTAATTAGGGAAGTGATTTGATTTAATTTTATTTCTTCTCTTTTAGTTAGGGATATGATTTGATTTAATTAGGAATCGGATCCATGGGATTTCCTTAATTTAGGAATGGGATTTGGCTTGATTTATGCATGTGTTTAATGTGTGTTTTGGTTAATTTAGAAGGCTACTGGCGTGTACCTTAGGGTTTTAGGCTTGTGGGCTTGGTTCATTTGGTAGGCTTGGTGTGTGGCTTAGTGGTGTGCGGGCTTGGTGTGTGTCTTGCGGGGTTTGGGCTAAGGATGTGTTTTGAAACAGAGATCCAACAAGCGAACCCGAAGCTAATCCATTGAATTAAATCCAATAGAAATGTCAATTCTTGACTCTTCCCTTCCGACGTCCGTTTCCCGCGACTTCCAAAACTTAAAGAGGAGTGTCTCCTTATGAGACTCATCATATGGACTTATATGCAAAATTACAGTGCCTACACATACATGGCATCAAAGTGTGGAGGATCTCACAAAAATCAATGCTATTATATAATCAAAGGATTACATATGCTACTCGACTCGAGGAGATTCCTATTGACGGTGGTGTGTACTTCCAACTATTAGGAATCCTTGTGAGTCATTCTGTATTCGGTCCAACCAATACCCATATGTCTATACGAGTTTCTAAAACTCATGATACATCAGGTTAAATCATTGGAACTCCAATTCCAATATATGACATGTGCTAGTCTTCTAGGTTATAGGAATTCAACTGTATTCCAAAACCAACGACTAGAAGTATATATACTTTAAGAATAATTTATAATAGTAATACTTATCCCAATATCGGACCACATATTGTCCAGTATTACTACAAGACTATTCTAAGGTCGATGTCATTCGTAGCATATCTATACATCAATCTAATACGCATAATGACAATATCATTAATAAGGTATGAAATACAAATATAGTTATTTTATTAATAAATAATAAAATGTACAATTCGAATTGACACTTCAAGCACTAACTCCAACAATGTTGTGGTTATTTTTTATGCTAAAATTGGTTTTAAGGTGTATTGAAATGATAGGAGAAAATTGGAAGTGTTTAGATTGAAGGTTAAAATTGCTCACTGCATAGGGCAGCGTCGCGACACTAACCTTCCAGCATCACGACACTGAGCATCAGACATTCAGGCTTCACGACACTCACCCGTGCATATCGTGACATCGGGACATTGAGCTCTCACACATTACTCTTGCAGATTTAGGCGTCGCGACTCCCAATCCTCCGCGTCATGACTCTGAGAGCTGATGAACACTAAAACTTCATTTTCTCAATTCGAAGTTTTCAGACTCCGATTTGAACCCCGTTTTTTTCCTACGAAGTCATATCAAAATGTAGTTTTCATTAAAATATTTAAAAATACATTATCCTTGATATCCTTGGGTTAGACCCACTTACGCTATAAGGGATACCGATACGACCATAAGGGTTTCACAACCACCCCAACAAAAAAGAAGCGAGGAGGAGCATTCAACACCAATCACCTCGACATACCGACCCAGAGACTGAGGTTGAGATTGAGGCATCACATATTTACGTATGGATGAAATAAGCCTTACGAGAAAGTTTGAGCCTTCAGAACGCTGATAAGAGGGGAGCATGTCAGAGGATTATCCCCCGACATACGGAACCTCGTGGGAGTGGTTGAAATACAGGCTGTCACATGGCCAGAATGTGTAGCGGAGGGTAAATGTAAGAATGATGAATTTTCAGATGTCAGAGGGTGGTTGTGTCATACAGACGTAGCCATTATTTTTAGAGTAGTTGGAGAAATGAGTATGGGCGACAGTGATGAGCTGATGTCACGAAATGGTGTAACAGTAGGTTCAGACACCTATATAAAGGGGTTGAAGACTCAATTTTCAAGGGTTGGCTATTTTTTATTTCACAACTTGTAAAAGTGCACTTAAAGCTTAGTGATAAAGAGAGATATCAGGTCAGTTTGACCCAAGCTAGTAATAAAAATTCTCTTCTTTATTCCCGTGGACATAGGTTGGAGGCACTCTCCATCGAACTACGATAAACCTTTGTCTTTTTATGATTTTCTGTTTTGTTTGCCAAGTTTGCTTTTGGTTCCCAACTAACCAAAAAAATTCACTACTTGAGGGAGGTTTGTTTGAGAAATAGATTTTCCCAAATCACCATTGGAACGAAAAATAATCATCAACAGTTGGCGCCGTCTATGGGGATTAGTACTAAAATAGCAAACACACTAAGACGATGACATGCAATGAAAATCATAATGATTTGGAGGCCTCAGTGGGAAGATGGATAGAGAAAATGGAAGATAACTTGCATGTAGAAAAAGATGGGACCCAAGCCTTCTTACAAGCCATGATGGAGAGAATCGAAAATTTGGAAGAATGAGCGACAATAGAACAGACGCAGACAGGGACTAGTCAGAGGAGGGAATGTATCGTCGGTAGTAAGAGGATGGCCGCCACCGAAAGGGAGCGAACGACTAGGAAAAGGAAACCCAACAAAGTGGGATCAGAAGATCACAATAGAAAAGATCCAAGGCCGGATACTTATTGCGGAAAAGTTAGTGGGTGGAAGAAACCAAGACCAAGCCAGCAAGAGTGTAAGCCTTCAATCTTGAGAAACTCGACTCCAAAACTAACATCCCCACATAAAGTTGCTCATGTCACATGGGACGCGGTGTATACTGCACTGAACATGCTTTTGACATAGATAGTTCATGAGACACGGGATAAATGACTGTTGATGGAACTCAACACGAGGAGATTCAAGATAGACAAGAGGGATCACAAAGCCTATTGTACGCACCATAACGTGATGGGGCATGCCATAGAAAGATGTAGGGACCTGCAGAAACAAGTCGAGGACCTAGTAAAAAAAGACTACCTGAGTGATTATGTTGATCATTAGGTCGAGGCAGTACCGATAGTGAAAATCATTAGGCCGGTACCTATCATTTTGAACAGCTAAACAGTGCCCGACTCAAAAAGCCCTGGAATGATGAGATACTGAGGAGGTATTTCCAATAGATTCTCTCTTAAAATGACACTCAGAGAGTTGTAAGAAGAGAAATAGATCTCAGGAATATGAATAGGACCTTCCCTTTACAAATAAAAAGTTTCTCATTAATGTTTGTTATTATTTCGTTGGAAAGACTTGTTTAATATTCTTGGGAAATATTCACGGTCGGGATACATCAAAGAGTGTAAGATGTGTAGGAAAGGTGAGAAACCTGTGGCATACCGATACCTAATGTCATTATCAAACCCTCGGGCTGGAGCGTCAACACTCGATGACTTACATCTTTGGGAAATTCGAGCTACATCAAGGGTGTAGGACATGTGAGAAAGGCATAAAACCCAAGGAACACCCATCTCTGGTGTCATTATCAAACCCCCGGGCTGCAGCGTCAACACCCAATGACTTACACCTTTAGGGAATCAGAACGAGAAGACCTGCGTAGCGTTTGTCTCCTCAGGTATCCATAACACGCTCGATGGGAAATTGGCATGGCGTTCGGTGACTTAATGTAATCATAGCTCGTGTGGGTTGAAGATAGCTGTGGTACTACGGTAATTCTGGGTTCGCATAGCACGAGGAAGGCCTACAGGCCTCTATGACATTTTGGCTCAGGGTCAGGTTATGTCCCACTGATGCCTTATTGTGTTTGTTGGAATGAGGTTGTAGTTTCTCCATCATGGCCAAGTGTTGAATGGCACAAGAAGGGAGAATTCCATTGTGGCCAATAGGTTATATCGACTCAGGGTCAGGTTATGTCCCATCGATGCCTTATTACATTCGATGGCATGGGGTCAGAGTTTCTTCCCCATGGACTTATTAGAATGGCACAATGAGGGAGACAAAGTGGTTTTATCGGCTCGGGGTTGGGTTATATCCCACATAGGCCTTATTGCATTTAATGGCATGGGGTCAAAGTTTCTCTTCTATGGCTATATTGGAATGGCACAATGGGGGAACATTCCCTTATGGCCAAGTGGTTATATCGGCTCGAGGTCGGGTTATATCTTACCGAGTCCTTATTGAATTCAATAGCATGAGGTCAAAGTTTCTCCCTTATGGTCATATTAGAATAGCACAATGAGGTAGCATTCCCTTGTGGCCAAGTGATTATATCAGCTCCGGGTCGGGTTATCTTCCATCGAGGTCTTATTTTGTTTGTTGGCATGGGGTCGGAGTTTCTCCCCCATGACCATGTTTAAATAGCACAATGAGAGAGCCAAATTATTACAATAGCTCAGGGTCGGGTATGTCACGTCGAGGCTTATTTCTATTTTGATGGCATAAGTATGGAGGGATTCAGGAAAAAGATTACCGTCTGTTTGAAGAATGTTGAATCTATTAAGTAAAATATTCTAAGAGTGGAATTATGTTATGTGCGGCTTGGGCATCAGTGTCTGCTAGAGGTAAGATCCCTTAGGGGAATGACTGGGTTAACTTTGATTAAATTTTCTAAGTGTTGATCCAATTTGATCAAGTTAGCATGGTAAAATAGAAATTACCCCGGCTCGGGTCTTTGACTAGTGTGTGCTTAGAAAGAGAAATGCAAATACAAAAATTATGTTCATTCATTCAAGAGATTTTTCAATAGGCCCACTTGGGGTAACCCATACACAGAAAAGAGAGAAAAGTGAGACAAAATCAAGTGGACGGGCTGAAAGCATCTTCAGCAGTAGTAGATGAGAAAGGGCCAGAAGCCTATTTAAAATGAGCGACAATAGATAAAGAGGAACCATAAGCCTCCTCAGAAGCAGCAACAGTAGATAAAGAAGAGGCATAAGCCTCCTCAGAAGGAGCAGCATCAGATGATGAAGGCCCGAGATCCCATTGAGTAAAAGGTACAGTAGACAATGGCTAGGGCTCTAGGATGGACTTGGGGTCTTCTGAAGTAAAGGAGAAGGCTTTCTCTTATGTCATTTCCCTCTTGGAAACCTTTCAGAATCTTAAGAATAATCTCCAAGTTTAGGCCAGGCTGGGTCAGCTCGAACACCTCAATACATTCGGCCAACCCTTTTATTTTGGCCTCCTATTTGGCAGTCTCCAGACTACCGGGCATTTCGACGTTTATCCTCTTAAGATCATCTTGAGACTTGGCTAGCTTGTCCAAAACCTTCTCCAGTTGATCCATTTTTTCCTCAAGCTTGCTCTCGGTCATGACAGTTCGCCATTACTGATGCTCGAGTTTGTCTTTCTTCTGGGCAGCCTCGGTCCTGGCCTCATCTCTATAATTATTAGTGATCTCAGAGGCTCAGCGGAGGGAGGCAACCTCATCCTTGGCCCCCTCTTTGGATTATTTGAGGCCCCGATTCTTTGCCCTTGTTTCCTTAAGCTGCTTCGACAGCTTATGCTCTATCTCGTTGAGGCGACTTTGGAGTCTTTGGTCATGACCCCCCTCGGAGAGGTTGCTCGTTAATAAATTTTTATTGGTGGCTAAAAGATAGACCAGCTACATTATAGAAGATAAGGTCATTATAGAAAAATGGAAAAATATAAGTACAAAAGAGAAGTCCAGTTACCTTTGAATGAGATTAGAAAGTCCTGCTAATGATGTCCTCGAGCGAGATTTCCTCATATGTCGTGGCATGCTACAAGCTCACAATCTCCGTCATATAATTGAAGGTCGGGAGGAGGTAGGCTACCTTGTACCTCACATCCTCTGAAAAATTATTAATGCCCAACAATATGGCACATTCTCTATCTTGGGGAGGGGTTACTGGGGCTTTTCCTTTTTGGCCCGCTGTTTTCCTCATAGGAGCCCTCTCTATAGGCTAATCAGGATCATCACCCCCGATATGGTGGAATCATATTTTTGATGGTAAAGAGGGAGCAGATATAGCTTAGGAAGGTAGGGAACCGATGAGCGGAAAATATATCACTATTTACTGCCCCATTGACCTAATATTTTGTATGATCTCTCAGGTTTTATGAATGTTTTGATGTGTTTTACATATAAATAAAATTTTGGGACTCAATGGAATCAACTTAGGGCTAAATCGACGAAAAACAGAAAAATGGCAAAAATGAAAATTCGTGTCGCGATGCGCCTCAGTTACTATGTTGTCGACACTCGTCATCGCCATGTAAGCACGTGCGTCATCATGACGTCAACATAATAATTCAGTCTGTCGACACACATCATTCCTTACGTCAGTATGACGTCAGCGTCGCGACGCCAAGCCTTCATGGGTCGCGACGCCGAGCCAATAATTTAGCTACCGACACCCACATGCCACGTGTCAACATCTCATCAAAGTCGTGTGCCATATGTTAAACATCGACGCGCGTTGCGACCCACAAGCTTCACGCGTCACGACACGCAAGGTCGAAATTTACCTATAAATTGAAGCTGATTTCATTTTCCAAATTCATAATTTCCTTTAGGTTCTGAATACGGATTTAAGGATTGTATCTTGTTTATATTTATTTTTAGTATTTTAATTATGTATTTTTATTTCTAGTAGTAATAATAGTTTAATTAGTTTATCTTTCTTTTATGTTTTGTAATTAAATTTCCGTTGGGGAAAGGGTGAACTTTTATTATGATAATTTAGATTAATCTTCCTTAAATTATAATATATAAATTATTTTAAAACCTGACTTAATTGGATACCGCCTTTATGGTCGGTTGGACTTAATTAAATTAATTTTAACCTGACGTAATTGAATACCGTCTTTATGGTCGGTTGGAATTAATTATGCATGACTTAATCATGATATCGCCTATATGGTCGGTTGGTACTATAATGAAAATTTAAATATTATAATAAGAGATATTTCTAGATTTGAAATAGTAAAGGTGGATCTCCTAACCACAACATTTTATTTTTAATCTAGGAAAGTGATGAAGCACAATATTCACGAGTTTAATAATTGATTTAATTATATTATGTGTGATACTTTAGGCTTGTTTATTGAATCTTAAGCTTAATGCTTTTTGTTGCCTGATCACCAATAAGATTGATGTGGTAAACTTAAAATAAACTTGGAAAAGGATTTTAGGTTTCACTCTTATATTCAATAGCCCAAGATCTCACCTTAGGGTAGAATTCTCTTAGGTAGATTTCCTTCCAGGATAGACATATACCTGTCGGGCGTGGGTAGCCATAATTGGAATTTGACCTTAATGAATTCGGGTAACTTAGTTAACATAGGAATATAGTTAATTGGATTATTTTGGGTGTTTGCATCTGACCATCGACAGAGGCTTATACATATCTTCATGCTCCAGGTTAACAAACTAATTTATTACATATGTATAAGAGAATCAATTCATCATTAGAATAATATTGTGTGGAATCACAACCCTAGATGTTTATTTTCTTTATTAATGATTTCCTTTGTTTTATATTTTTATTTATTTAATTACAAAGCAAATCCATATTCAACCAACCAATCATCAATCATTCCCTTCTCACCTCAATTAGATACCTGTAATTAAATAGTATCAATAATTAATAACAACAGTAGGAATTAATTCCTCTTGGGATCGATATTTTTATACTACTTGAGCGATACATGCGCTTGTGTTACGTGTGTGTTTACCACCGATTAGGAAGTGTATGGCTTGGCTTGGGCCGGGGGACCCTCTTATGGCAAGACTGGTCATCCTCTTCAGAAATGGACAAGGTTGTGCCATAATCATCAGAACTTTCAGATCCCGAGATGTGTACAGTCGTGTTAGTGGGCGGGGCAGTAGGCAGGGGGTCGAGAGGAATAAGGGAGGAAAAATAAGTCCGACATTCATGTCATAACATAACCCGAGGTCGAAGGTTAGTCCATAGTTATAATTATTTATGGTTAGTGTACACTGAAATTAGGGTCACTCTGTCATCATTCCTACCAAATGGCTACCCCTAAAAAAGCTCTAAGTGCCATAACAATGGCAAAACAGTATATCCTCAAAAGCACAAACAAAAACAAACTCATTCTGAAAACTCAGAAACATATGCCCTACCTCTAAAACCTAGGAAAAACACATGCATATCACACCAACAAACAAATATATCCATACAAGGCAACCTATCCTCCATGTTTTCATTAAACAGCCCAAAACAAACAATCAACATATGCAAGCTATCACCATTATTGCAAGCAGAAAAGCAAAAAAGAGAGAAATAGGAAGAATAAAACTTACTTGAGAAGACTGGAGAGTAGGCTGGGGAACTCGTGAAAATGTTGAAGGTTGGAGGATTGCAGAAAGGAGATGAGCTTTGGTTTGGAGAAGACGAAGTGGAAAAAAGAGAGAGTATGAAGTTCAATGGCCTTTAAATAGGCAGCTCATGATGGTTCTAACTGTCGGATCAAAGCGAGTGCACAAGATCAGTGGAACGTGTAATGAAGATCTCGGCCATTGAATTCAAACAAAAGGCCAAGATTGAAGCTATTGTTTAGGTTGGACACAACTACCTTTGGTTTTAGCGTGCAAGTCATAAATGCACGACACATGGGATCTCGAGGATAGGAAGAGAAAATGAGCCTTGAAAAGATATGACAGGCATTTAAGGAAGGCCATTAAGGTTTCACAACTTCCTAGAGGCGGTTTAGAAGCTCTAGAAAGGCATTTAAAAAGGCAATCATTACAGAAATAGAATCTTTTGACGATACATGTCTTTTCATGACCCGTGGGACGTGGCGGTGTGAATATTAATAAGTTAATACCTGAGGACAAGAGCAAGATCTACACTTTTATTGTAGTTCCCGGTATCCCATCACCAACTCGTTGATACCGAGAACTATAGGACAAATATTGACGGTGATTTTAAGCCCCAAGGAACTCAAAAGCCTGAAGTAGGGTAAAATGAGTTTTTGCACTTAACATGGTGGAAGTCCAAGGTCCTTGTGAGGATATGAGGTCAGACAAAGGGGCTCAGGCGCGAGGTACATAAAGACACTCGAGGGCAATATTACCTGATGAGGCAGATGTGGGATGCCGACCCGACCTGATGAAAAGATATTAGATTCGAAAAAACTTGAACACATGTGCTGACCTGACCTGACAAAAGAAGTGAGGAAAATGATCCAGCACCAAACACCTCGACATACCGACCCGGGGACTAGGGTCGAGATTGCGGCATCACGTGTTCACGTATGGATGACATAAGCCTTATGAGAAAGTTTGAGCCTCCAGAAGGCTGATATGATTAATTATGGCAAAAATGTTCGGGCCCGGCCTGACCTGACTCATCCCCAGCTTTGACCCGGCCCGGGATTTAAAATGGGGGGCCTAGGCTTAAAATAAATAAATAAATATATATATATATAATATATATATATATATATAATATATATATATATATATATATATATATGTATATATATATTAAAAAAATCGAGCTCGGGCCTAAATTCTACTTGCCAGGCTTATCAAAGCCCGACCCATTGCCAAAGCCCGATAAGAGGCTTAACCCTTGACACACGGAACAACAAGAGAGTGGTTAAAATGCAAGTTGTTACATGGCCTGAACGTGTAACAGTGGGTAAATGTGAGAATGATGGTTTTCAGATAGCAGAAGGTAGTTGTGTCAGACGGACAAAACCACTGTTTTTAGAGTAGTTGGGGAAAAGAGTATGGGCGACAATGATGAGATGACGTCACGAGTTGGTGTAATAGTAGGTTTAGAAGCCTATATAAAGAGGTTGAAGACTCAATTTCAAGGGCTGGCTATTTTTTATTTCATAACTTGTAAAATAGCACTTAAAGCTTAGTGATAAAAAAAGATAGCATGTCGGTTTGACCCGAGCTAGTTATAAAAATTCACTTATTTGTTCATGTGGACGTAGGTTGAAGTTATTTTCCGCCGAACCACGTTAAACCTCTATCTTTCTCTGTTGTTTTCTGTTTTGCTTGTCAAGTTTGTTTTTGCTTCCCAACTAACCAAACAAATTCATTATTCGGGGAAGATTTTGTTCGAATAGTAGATTTTCCCAAATCGCCCCTGAAACGAAAAACTAACTGTCAATATATATAAAGATAATATTAGTGAAAAAAAATACGTATCAATCCTTAATAAAAAACTTCATTGAAATTTACTTTTTACCGTAATGACCCATAAAACAAAGTTGACACATTTGAAATGATTTCTCCCGAATATGTCATCCATTATCTTATATGCCTTTAATCCATGTCATCCTCCATCTCATATGCCTCTAATACATTGTAATTGATTATAGAGTAATTATTAGCACACAAGTTATAGAGTTGAAGATCTCATATGATTAATGGAGAAAGTTCCCCATTGGTTTTTCTAGTCACTC
>SKCR01010276.1:0-22836 GCA_019454045.1 Zanthoxylum bungeanum | reverse complement strand
AGCTTCCTATATTTTAGGGATAAAACTCTATAGAGATAGACAAATGAGGCTGATTGGGTTATCCCAATCAACGTACATAGATAAGATCTTGGAACGGTATAGTTTTGGTAACTGTAAGACAGCAAACATACCGTTCAGACATGAGATACATCTTTAAAGAAGATGTGTCCCAAACAGAAGATGAGAAGGTTAGAATGTCTAACCAACCTTATGCTTCCTGTTTGGGTAGCATAATGTATGCCATGTTATGTACGAGGCCTGATATCAGTTTCGCTGTTAGCGTAACTAGTCGATATCAGTCCAATCCAGGTAATGACCATTGGATGGCCATTAAACATATCCTAAAGTATCTTAAAGGTACTAAGGATAAGTTAATAGTTTATGGAGGAAACGAACTGCAGGTTAATGGGTATACAGATTCCAATTTCCAATCGGATCCTGATGATAGAAAGTCTACATCTGGATTTGTCTTTACCATTAACGGAGGTGCAGTTTGTTGGAAGAGTTCCAAACAGGGATCAACAGTAGATTCCACCACTGAGGAGGAATATATTGCAGCTTCTGAAGCTGCAAAAGAGGCTGTGTGGATAAAGAACTTTATCACAGAATTGGGAGTTGTCCCAAGTATCGAGAATGCGATTACGTTATACTGTGATAATACTGGAGCCATTGCACAAGCAAAGGAACCGAGGGCGCATCAGAAGTCGAAGCATATGGAACACAAGTACCACATCATTCGAGAGATCGTGTCGCGAGGGGATATTGTCGTGTGCAAGGTACCGAGTGAAGATAATGTAGCAGACCCGCTGACGAAGGCCATACCTCCGAAGTTGTTTGATAAACACGTGGAGTCGATGGGTATTAGATACAATCGATATTGGCACTAGAGCAAGTGGGAGATTTTGTTGGGGTTGGTGCTCAGAGAGCCAATTCCCGGTTGTATTTCTGTTAAATAATTTTGTAAAACATTATTATTATGAATAATATATGCAGTTTCTATAATATAATCTATCTTTCTATATGGTAAAGACGTAATGACCTAGAATGATTAGTCATGATACAGTTGCAAAAGCGTCGCAACGGACATTGAGAAGTATCATGACGTTGTCATTCTCAGACAGTTCCTGGTCAAGGTTTACACTACTTGGTCAGTATAGTAAACATGTTGAGACATGTACATGTCGTATACTGGAATATATGATTCCAATGGTTTCTCAATGAACCATAGTCTTGGAGACTAGTATAGACGTGTAGGTGTTTATAGCGGATAAACACTGAACGACTCACCGAAGATTCTTAATGGATGGTACAACAGCGTCAATAAGAATCTTCTTGGGTTGAGTAGCACTTGTGATTCTTAGACTTGAGATGCCATTGTGGGCACATGAGACATCTTCTACACTTAGACGGCAGTCACATCACCGATCTATTTAGATGAGACCTCCGCCTGTTCGTTGGGTGTAGACAGATCCTTAGGGTGTCCTATGTGTATCAAGATAGGATCCGTCAGTTCTGTGTATCAGAGCATAGGTAGTCCATATGATTAGCAATCAGATAAAACCATGGGCCCGTGGTAAAGTTTAGAAGCTAGTTCTAAACATTCTTTTGAGATTGCTAATAGAATAGTCGACTGGATAATCCCGATAGAGATTTGGCGTTTACATCTATATCTCTGGGATTTATCCGGATACCTGTGACGGATGAATTATACATTTGCCATGACCTCGACCTGTATGGTTCAGGGATATTATCCGTGATCGTCATAATCTACGGGTGGATAGATTATGGACACGAAATTTGATTTCGTGACGGATATACCTGAATCTAGAGAGTCTCAATAATGAAACATACTCGTAGAGCACTAGAGCAACATTAATAAATAATATTGATTATTTATAAAGTCGTTTAAAGGTTAAACGCAAGATACGTGCTAAATGGACTAGATAGTCATTTGCCTAATTATTGTGTATTTACATTTAATACTTGATTAATTTAAATACATATTAATTAATAGTCAAAATGAGTTATTTGACTTATATCCTAAATGAATATATGTTTTTAATATTTAATGTAAATATTATACATATATTTAATATATTTGTATTTGATTAATTAATTAATTATTTAATTGTTAAATGATTAAATTAATTAAAATATAAATATCTTACATTAGGATATTTTAAGTAAATGATATTAGTTGCCATTGTTGACTTAAATAAATATCCTTAAAGTGTTTTTAGATATTTATGCAAGTTGATTTAATGAAATTGAAATTATTATTTTGTAATTTGGCTTGGCCAAATTCGGCCAAGGCTAAAAATTATGCAAGTTGATTTATGTTGTGTATTTGGATGTGTATATGATGCATTAAAGTTTCATGTTGATTGGATTACATCTTGATGTGTTTTGAAGCATGAAATGACAAAGTGCACCAAATGGCACCCTTGTGGTGCTCTCGGCCAAGGATCAAGATTTGGGGATTTTGGTTCTTTTGGTGTTTTGATGTTTTGAACATGCTAAGTTCATCTTAGAAATGATTTAGAATCATTCAAAATTGATTAGATCAATTTCGGACTAAAATGGACAAAATACCAAAGTAAGGGTAATTTGGTAAATTCACTTAAATATGATTTATTGAATTTTATTTCATAATTTGATTATTGGAGTATTAAATAAATATTTTTATTTAATTAATCCAAGAAAAAGTTTTTGAAATCTGAAAATCGGATTTTCACCGCTTCCGCTGCGTTACCGGATTCACCCCCTAAAAACCCCTACAGTACACACCACCGTCAATAGGAATCTCCTCGATTCGAGTAACATATGTAATCCTTTGACTATAGGATAACATTGATTTTGTGTGAGATCCTCCACACTTTAATGCCATATATGTCATAATCCTTTTATGGTCTGGCCTCTAGATGTTCGTTGGGTGTGGACCGATGCACTCAATAATCAAGTGCGAAGCAAGATGGGATCCGGCGGCCCATATATGTACTAAAAGGGTTTAGGTATCCATGTAAGTAAAGTCACGATTCTTAAATCTTTGGCCAAAGTTGATCACCTAAGGTGGATCGCATCAGTTATGTAGAATCATGGACATGTCGACATGAGATGTGCGCCTCAGAAACTTGATGGTATATTCAATGTTTCCTAAGAACAACTCGGATAGTCTACGACAGAGGGATTATTAAACGTATGTGATGACCTCGACTTGTATAGTTCAGAATTTTCGTTCGTGTTCTTCGCGAATTCAGAGGTGGCCGAATTGCGTACATATTAGCTAGGCTTATATGACGAACATGTGTGAACTTAGAGAGTCCCAATATGAAGTGTACTCGTTGAGCATTTGGTTAGCCGATTAATTTTGATAAAAGATAATATTCGATATTATAATTATCAACTAAGATAATCAAGTGTTATTGGATAACATTGATTATTTACTTTGACCAAATTGGATTAATTGGATTAATTCAATAATTACACAAGGCTTAATTGTAAAATCATAATTATCTCTACCATTTGAGGATATTATGGTAATTGTAAGTATGTAAAAATATGTGGTTTTGGCTTGATTTAATTGGATTAAATCAAGGTGGCAAACATTTAACTAATCCATTTCCTAATCCTTGGCTTGATTGGATTAAATTAAAATGGGAGACAATGGAGATTAGTCACACATAATTATACATATTTGGACAAATTAGATTAAGCCCACTTAAAAGTTGATTACAACTTTTATTAATTAAAAATTACCTAAGTTTTGCTATAAATAGCAAGCTTTAGGAAGGTTTTAATTACAAGAAAAACAACATGCATAAGTAAATTCTTGAGAGATTAGCCTAAGTTAGAGAAGTGTTTAGAGAAGCTTATGAGGTCTCTACAACATTTCATATAGGAGAAATTAAGATTGGATCTTGAAGTGAAGCTTGATAGCATTGGAAACAAGATTGGATCTTGGAGTCAAGCTTGCACACCTTAGATGTTCTCCAACAATTTCAACAAAGGAGAAGTAGATTGGATCTTGCATCAAGCTTACTAGGTAATGTTTGGTCTTCTCCTAAGCCATGTTTATTTATGTATTAGATGCATGATCACATAGCTTAATGTTGAAATAAGGCTAATCAATTGTGTTAGGATATTTTAGAAGTATAAACACAACATGCTTATGTATTAGGTCAAAGATGTTCATGTTTGACATGAAACAATTAATAAGAGTTTATAACTCTAGAATAAAGCTTAGAGCTATGGCTACCATTCTAGATTCACTTGACCACATTTATGTGAACTAGCATTATTCATGAGACATTTATAATTGGGATTCTAAAATAGTTCGTAATTAGATTCGAACAAATGCATATAAGTATTTAGAATACATGTATACTAGTTGTAAAACATGTGTTGATGGTGGTTATGAATTTAAAATTGGATTTTAAGTGTATTTGAAGTATTGTGAGAAAATTGGAAGTGTTTAGTAATGTTTTGAAATGAAAAATCACTCACTGCCTGATATGCGTCGCGACACAAACCCTTTTTCGTCGCGACGCGTCGCCATTTTTCAGAAACATGTTATCGACATTTTGGGTTGCGTCACGACACAAACCCATTTGCGACGCGACTTGACTCCTAGACCTGATTCATACTAAAACTTATTTTTCTCCGTTCCGGAGCTTTCGGACTCCGGTTGGGTGCCCATTTTTTCCTACGAACTCGTATCGAAATGTAGTTTTACATAAAAAAATATTTTTAAATACACATATCATTGATATCCATGGGTTAGACCTATTTCCGCTGTCGAGGGCACCGATCCGACCTTAGGGGTTCCACAACTGCCCCAACAGAATGGTATCAGAGCAGAGGCTTAACCACACAACACATGTTTTGAATCTATGCCGTAGTAATTTTAATTTAATTATGCATAAGATATATTGGATATGTATTGCATGTTTTAAATTAAAACTTTGACCTAATTAAGTTAATGACTTGATTGTCATAAATCTCTCGTGATTAGGTGATTACTTTATTTAAGTAATAATATTAATAATGTTGGATCATTATTGGATGGTCCGTCTTGTCAATACAGAGATGAATGAGTTCTTACTACTTATATCCAATATCATCATTAGTGTGAGGGTATAAGTGCTCGGAACTTAGGTCGCTCCGGTAAAACATTAGATGTAATGTGATAAGTTAACGTAGTCGCCCAATATCTTCATTAGTGTGAGGGTGTACATACGAAGCTCATTAATGCTCATTGAAAAGTATACACATATAACACGTCTTAATCTAATATTGTCATTAGTGTGAGGATAAGAAACGGTTCAGGACCAAACTAGGAGTCACATGAAGTGATTGACCTTGGAGGTCTACCTAATGAGTTTATAAATGCCAATATCGTCATTAGTGTGAGGTTGGAGTAAATGTCATGGGATCCACTTCCCACTATGAAATTTTGATAGTCAAATTTCTATTTTTCCGTTAAGGGAGATTATGGAATTACGTAAAGGCTTAACCACACAACACATGTTTTGAATCTATGCCGTAGTAATTTTAATTTAATTATGCATAAGATATATTGGATATGTATTGCATGTTTTAAATTAAAACTTTGAATTAATTAAGTTAATGACTTGATTGTCATAAATCTCCCATGATTAGGTGATTACTTTATTTAAGTAATAGTATTAATAATGTTGGATCATTATTGGATGGTCCGTCTTGTCAATTTGGAGATGAATGAGTCTTACTACTTATATCCAATATCATCATTAGTGTGAGGGTATAAGTGCTCGGAACTTAGGTCGCTCCGGTAAAATATTAGATGTAGCGTGATGAGTTAACGTAGTCGCCCAATATCTTCATTATTGTGAGGGTGTACATACGAAGATCATTAGTGCACATTGAAAAGTATACACCTAGAACACGTCTTAATCTAATATCGTCATTAGTGTGAGGATAAGAAACGGTTCAGGACCAAACTAGGAGTCACATGAAGTGATTGACCTTGGAGGTATACCTAATGAGTTTATAAAGGCCAATATCGTCATTAGTTTGAGGCTGGAGTAAATGTCATGGGATCCACTTCCCACTATGAAATTTTGATAGTCAAATTTCTATTTTTCCGTTAAGGGAGATTATGGAATTACGTAAAATAGCGGGAGAGCACTAATAGATTTAAAATTTCATAATCAATTAGTGTTATCACTTTTGAAATGAAAACTGTTCTACTACTACTCAAAAATATTATCTTGTAGATGGCTGCCACTAATCCATTGATGAAACTTTTGGATTAAAATAAGCTAAAATGAGCCGAAAGCTATTTTGAATGGGAAATGAACATGCGCCTTGTCTTGGAGTATGAAAAGTTGACTTATGTCACTATCAATCCACTACCTGTTGATATCGATCATGAATCCACTCCAGAAGAGCGAGAAAATTTTGATAGATGGAAGGATGATAACCTGAAGGTGAAATCCTACATCTTGGGATCGATGGTTTCAGATTTGCTGAGACAATACATTGAAGTATCGAATGCTTTGAGCATCATGCTAACGCTCAAGGAGTTGTTCGAGCCAAATCAAGAGATGGAACTTTATCGAAGGTCTAAGGAATTGTTCTGTGCTGAACTCAAGGAGGGATGAGCTGTCAGCACTAATATTTTGAACATGATTGACCAAATTCGATATCTGGAACGACAGGGCATTGTGTTTGTTGAATGGCTGGGCCGTAATTTGATTCTGTCTTCTTTGTCTAGTTCTTATGCTGGCTTTGTATTGAATTTCCATATGCATTTGATGTAAGCCACATACGAAGAACTTCATAACATGCTACGCACAGCGGAGCAAGATTTGAAGAAAGGCAACCCCACACTGTATCTCCATGGTCGAGCTGGCTCTTCAAAGACTTCTGGGAAGTCAAAGAAAATAAATATGGGGAAGAAGAAGATATCAAAGAAAAACTTCAAGAAGCGCAAAGACACAAAACCGAAAGTAGCTCGTGATCAATGTCTACAATGCAAGAAATTTGGACACTGGAAGAAGGACTATCCAGAGCTAAAAGGAAAAGCATGACCCTCAGGTACGTTTTATTTTTCCAATTATTGACATCTCATTAGTTTTAGATGCAAATAGTGGATGGGTGTTAGACATTGGCAGTCCTACTCATATTTGCAATTCCCTGTAGGAAATGAGGGTTAAAAGAAGGCTGAATAAATGGGAGATCCAGCTTAAAGTTGGCAATGGCGAGACATTGGATGTCAAAGCCATACAAACAGTTGTTCTAGTTCTCCCAATTGGATGTAAATTAGATTTACATGACTATTATTATGTTCCCTCACTTATCAGACAAATAATATCACTGCCAATATTAGATAATGAGGGATATAAAATAAACATTAAGGATGAAACTTTATGTTTGTATGATTAAGAAAATTTATTGAAATGTGAATGTTCTTTATCAAACGGTCACTATGTTTTGGAAACATGTAGAGATGTCTTTAATATAGAGAAAAATACAAGTAGGAAGTCTGAATTAAATAATACTGAATTATGGCATATGAGATTGGGCCACATAAGTGTTAAACGTCTATCCAAATTGGTAAAGGATGGTTTGATTGTAAATCTTACCTTAGATCTTTATCTGATTTGTGAGTCATATATCCAAGGAAAGATGACAAAGGCCCCATTTTTAGGTGTTGGACACCGTGCTGGAGATTTACTGGAACTTATACACAGCGATGTGTATGGTCCATTAAATCATGCCGCTCATGATGGTTCAACATAATTTGTGACTTTCACATATGACAAGTCTAGATATGGATATGTCTATCTAATGAAACAAAAGTCGGAAATATTTGACAAGTTAAAATATTCTGAAACAAAGTAGAAAAATAAACCAGTAAATTCATCAAATGCCTTAGATCAGATTGAGACGGTGAATACATGAGTGAAGAATTCAGAAATTATTTAAGGGAGAATGGAGTTCTCGCCCAATATAGCCCACCAGGAACACCTAAACACAATGTAGTGTATGAGCGTAGAAATCGTACTTTATTGGATATGGTGTGAATGATGATGAGCTATACAGATCTTCCTTATTATATTTGGGGTTACGCTTTACAAATTGCTGCCTATATACTTAATAGGGTTCCATCGAAAGCTGTTTCTACGACCCCCTATCAGATATGGTTCGGTAGAAATCCAAGTCTTAGACATTTAAAGATTTGGGGTTATCCTGCATACGTTAGAGTTGCACAGCGAGATAAACTAGCACCCATAGGGTATAAATGTAGGTTTGTTGGATATCCTGATAATTCCATGGGATATCAATTCTACGATTACAAGCAATGAAATGTATTTGTTGTTCGCTTTGCAACTTTTCTTGAAAAGCAATTTTTGAGAGAAAGTATGAATTATAGAGAGATTAAACTTGATGTGTTTGATCCTAATATTAAGGAACCTGAGATGGAACCAGAGATCCAACTAGATGAAGGATCTACAACATAGTTTCTATGTAAGTTGAATAGAATATCAAAGCCTCCTGAAAGACTATTTTTAACATCTGATATAAGCCTTGATGTTCTCCTCTTGGAGGAAACATATCCTATTACATATAAGGAAGCGATATTGGATATCGATTCGGGAAAATGACAGGAAGCCATGAAATCTGAAATGGATTCAATGCATGCCAATCAAGTCTGGGACTTAGTTGAACTTCCTGAATGAGTTAAACCTATTGGTTGTAAATGGGTCTACAAAAGGAAGTAAGGGCCTGATGGAAATGTGGAAACCTTTTAGGCTTGACTGGTAGCGAAAGATTACACTCAACATCATGGAATTGACTATGGGGAAACTTTTTCACCAGTAGTCATGCTAAAATCCATTAGGATTCTTTTAGCCATTATTGCATATCACGACTATGAGATATGGCAGATGGATGTGAAAACCGCTTTCCTAAATGGATTCCTTGAAGAGGATATCTATATGGAGCAACTAGATGGTTTCATATCCAGTGAGACTTCAAACTTGGTTTGTAAGCTCCAAAAAAATATTTATGGACTTAAACAGGCATCCCGAAGCTGGAGTCGTCGTTTTGATGAGATAATTAGATTATATGGATTCATAAAAAAATGAGGAAGAACCATGTGTTTATAAGAAAGTGACTGGAAGCATGATAGTTTTCCTAGTTTTGTATGTAGATGACATCCTTTTCATAGGAAATGATATAAGGATGATGCAAAGTGTGAAAGCCTACCTTTGCAAGAACTTCTCCATGAAAGATATGGGTGAAGCTTCCTATATACTAGGTATAAGGCTCTACCGGGATAGAGTTAGGAAGTTTATAGGGTTGTCACAATCGACGTACATAGACAAGATGTTAGAAAGGTACATTTTTACCAACTGCATGGCAGCAAATGTACCTTTTCGATACGGCATACGTCTTTCGAAGAAAATGGCACCTCAAACTGAGGAAGAGATAGTAAGGATGTCTAACTTGCCATATGCTTCTTGTATTGGAAGCATAATGTATGATATGTTATGTACTAGACCTGACATCAGTTTCGGCGTCAGTGTGACCAGCCGATATCAATCTGATCCAGGTAATAATCATTGGACAGCCGTGAAACATATCCTAAAATATCTTAAAGCCACCAAGGATAAGTTTCTGATATATGGAGAAAATGAGCTACAAGTTAAGGGTTATACAGATTCCAACTTCCAGGGAGATCCAGATGATAGAAAATCTACATCAGGATATATATTTACCCTTAACGGTGGTGCCGTTAGTTGACGATGTTCAAAGTAAGGCTCAACAGCTAATTCCACCACAGAGGCAGAAGTTATAGTGGCTTCAAAAGCTGCTAAAGAAGCTGTTTGGATTAGAAATTTTATCGCATAAATCGGCGTTATGCCTAGTATTACGGATTCGATCATATTATACTGTGATAATAACGGAGCCATCGCGCAGGCTAAGGAGCCGAAGGCGCATTCCAAGTCTAAACACGTGGAAATGAAATACCGCGTAAATAAAGAGATTATTGAACAAATAGACATAGTGGTCTTGAAGGTTCAAAGACAAGACAACATAGCAGACCCGCTTACAAAGGCCTTACCTCATAAGTTATTCGATAAACATGGGGAGGAGATGTGACTACGGTACCATCCAGATTGGCACTAAGTAAGTGGGAGTTTGATGGAGTTGGTGCTTGGAGTTCCAATCCGATTTGTACATTTTATTATTTATTAAAAAATAACTAAATTTTTCATTTCATACCTTATTAATGGTATTGTCATTATGCGTATTAGATTGATGTATAAATATACTAAGAATGACATCAACCTTAGAATAGTTTTGACACTAGGTGTAAACTATTCTTAAAGTAAATATTCATAGTCGTTGGTTTTGAAATACGGTCGAATTCCTATAACCTAGAAGACTAGCACATGTCGTATAATGGAATTGGATTTCCAATGGTTTAACGCCATGTACCATGAGTTTTAGAAACTCGTATAGACATGTGGGTATTCGTTGGAGCGAATATTGAATGACTCACATGTGATTCCTAATAGTTGGAAGTACACACCACCGCCAACATGAATCTCCTCGAGTCGAGTAGCATATGTAATCCTTTGACTATATGATAGCATTGATTTTGAGTGAGATCCTCCACACTTTGATGCCATGTATGTCAGAAACCTTTCTTGGTCTGGCTACTAGATGTTCGTTGGGTGTGGACCAATGCACTCAGTAATCAAGTGCGAAGCAAGATAGGATCCATCGACCCGTATGTGTGTAGGAAATGCTTTCCTCGCGCAGAGGAAACGTCTTAGGCACACGAATCAGACTTGAAAATTTTTTCTGCCCTTGTCCTTTAATTGCCGAATGGAACCAGCAGTACCACTAAAGTTTTTCTACTGTTTTAATTAAAATTTCTGCCCTGAAACAGCCCTCAAATAGCAGCACAAAACTGAAATATTTTAGCACCTGAAATGTGCACAGCACACTCCCGAACAGCCCCTGAAATTGCGTGGAAAGTCCATGTGTTTTGGTTCTAATTTTTCACTTGAAAACAGCTCCAACACAGCCCCAAAGTACCACTATATGTTCCCCAAAAATTATGGATTAAAACGAAACCAAATCGAGTTCTGTTTCACCAAGCAAAGGGGCGGCAAAGAGCAATATGTAGCCTCACTGCCGTGAATAAGAAAATATGATGAAGATGAAGAAAAGTTCAACACCACAAACTCTTCCGAGCTATGTCTCATTACCAACGGAAACTTGTGTGGGAAAGACTCACATAAATAATCCCTAAACTATTTAGAGATTAAAGTCACACAACAACTATTCTTATTTTATTTTTGTATTCTTTTTGTTCTTCTTTTGTTTTCTCAACAACTTGAGAGGATTTGGAGAAGAAGAAGGTGGAGGCTAGGGTTAGAATGAGAGGCTTAGGAAAAAAGAAAATTAAATCTTCTTCTTATACTTATGGTTATTTGTTTCCAAAACAAACAAAACCCTTACATATTCCCCCCTCCAATAATCGACCAAGCAATGAGTTTTTTGAAAATTTTGTAACAACAAATTTTCAATTACCATAATTGAAAAGATGTTACAAAATTAAAAGGTTATCACCTTTTCAAAGTGTAACCACCAAAAATATCCAAGGGTTTCCAAAACCCAAAATTTGAAATTCCTATTTTAGCCCTATTAAATTATATCAAATTTAATTTAATTTTATTCATTTAATAATTATCATATAATTATTAAAGCCATATATTAACTTTTAATATATAGTTCCAAGTGTGACAAATAATATTATTAATCATATTAATAATATTTATACATATGTGAGTATATAATTGGACTATCCAATTATACTAAATCCGCTATAGTATATCGAGCTAGCACGGGGACCAAATGGACATACGGTTCCGAGCTCCAATAATCTCGAAATATTAATTAAGCTCTTAATTAAATATTCCGAATTATTAACTCTGGGTTATTCCACTAAAATCCCGAAGTTGCATTCTCGTTGCCGTAAATGATATATTAAGCCGAACCAAGTCGGTGTCCATCGATATAATCACTACATATAGATTAACCCTTCATGAGTATCTCGTAATTAGAGTCGGGTCATAATGTCTGTTATACCCCTTTAATTATTTTTACCTTAAGTACCATTGATTCTCTAATGAACGATTTATTCATAACGATTATGAATTTTAATCTTTCTATTCGTAATAGAAAGACTTGAGCGCTCCAACCGTTCAAGTACCGAATCAATCCTTAAGAAAGATACTCATATACTTCTCGCAATAAGGAGTGAACTCCATATCTATGTAAAACATTCCCAGCTACACAACAGACTATGCCCCCAAAGTACGTAGCTGTTGGTCAGGACTACTACACCAACCTCACCTTTGTAAATAAAAGGACATAGCCTGCCATTCAGGAGTTCGTAATACACTCAGGATTAAGATAAATCCATATATGACCATCTAGTAGATTGAAATGACTTTCTTTGATTAAAGGATATTATAAGAATGTCATTTACATCTGGGTCCAGTCCTATATGATCACATCATATAAGGTGCCTCCATTCTCATGTCTCTACATGGACGATCTCGGATCAAGGTTGCCATACAAATATAGAATGGACCGCAGCTATAGATAAACCACAAACAAAGTACCTACTTTGTTTGCTCTATATAGACTATTTAGGATTACTAACTTCAGACATAAATCCTCTTGTATATGACACTCATACACTAAGTCTGAATGCACATAAGTAATATAGGGTATACAAGATAATTTATAATATGTGAAATTTAACAAACATTTTGATAAATGAATAATGCATCAAGGATTTTGTCGATATAGGATGCATGAGACATAGCTAACAGTCGTTTCTTGGGATCCCGAAGTATCTGAATCCCAAGAACATAATTGGCCTCTCCCAAATCTTTCATTTGGAATTGGTTAGCTAGCCAGGTTTTCACGTCCGATAATATCTTTACATCATTCCCAATCAGTAAAATATCATCGACGTATAAAATAAGAAAAACCATATTCCCGTCAATGACGCGCTTGTATACACAAGGCTCACAACATTCTGCTCAAAATTATAAGATTTGATCGTGGTATCAAATTTTATATTCCAAGATCGAGATGCCTTCTTAAGTCCATATATGGACCTTTGCAGCTTGTAAACTTTTTGCTCTTGACCTTAGGCTATGAACCCTTCTGGTTGTACCATATAGATACTCTCATCAAGATTGTCATTCAAGAATGCAGTTTTGACGTCCATTTGCCAAATTTCATAGTCATAATATATGGTAATGGATAGAAGAGTGCGGATGGATTTGAGCATGGCTACTGGCGAGAAAGTTTCCTTATAGTCAACTCTCTCTTTCTGGGTATAACCATTGGCCACTAGCCTAGCCTTGAAGGTCTGTACCTTCCCATCTGCTCCCATCTTCCTCTTGTAGATCCACTTGCAACCTATAGGTTTCACCCCCATCAGGTTGGTCTATAAGTTCCCAGACTGAGTTGGAGTACATAGACTCCATCTCTAGGTCCATGGCTTTGAGCCATTCCTCTTTATCAGAATTATCCATTGCACTGTGATAGGTCAATGGATCGTCTATACCATCATTGGATGCGAAAACTTGTGCCTCTCCAACTCCAAGATAGTGATCAGGTTGTCGTACAACCTCCCACTACGTCTAGGAGGTAGATAATTCTGATGAGCTAGCATCTGATGCTCAGATGTCGAAGGTGCTATATATTTGTCAACTGTCACTGACGATGGTGTACTGGTCGAACCAGCAAGTAACTCCTCGAGTAACACTTTACTTCGAGGTTTGAAATCCCTCATATAATCCTCTTCTAGAAACGTAGCATTTGTCGATACAAACACTTTATTATCATCAGGACTATAGAAGAATCCACCCCTAGTCTCCTTAGGATAGCCTACAAATAGGCACACCTGAGAACATGGCTCCAACTTTATGGTCTTATTCTACAGCACATGTGTTGGACACCCTCATATGCGGAAATGTCGTAAACTAGTTTACGACCATTCCACAACTCTAAGGGAGTCTTATGAATAGACTTAGATGGAACTACATTAAGGATATGCATTGCAGTTTGCAGTGCATATCCCCAGAATGAACTAGGTAGTGAGCTATAACTAAACATAGATCTCATCATGTCTAGTAGGGTCCGATTTTTCCTCTCTGCAACACCATTTTATTGTGGTGTTCCAGGTGCTGTGAGCTGGGATACTATCCCATTGTCAACTAAGAATTCCTCAAAATCTCTGTCAAGGTATTCTCATCCACGATCTGATCGCAGAGTTTTGATTATTTTACCTAACTGGTTCTCAACCTCAGCACCATACTCTTTGAACTTTTCAAAAGTATCTGACTTGTGCTGCATTAGGTAAACATATCCATATCTAGAATAATCATCAATGAATGTGATGAAGTATTCATAACCACCTCGGACTCTTACATTCATCGGTCCACAAACGTCCGAATGTATTAGCTCAAGTGGTTGACTGGCTTTTATACCTTTTCCAGTAAAAGGTCTCTTGGTCATTTTTCATTCTAAACAGGATTCACAGACTGGTAAAGTTCCGAGATTTAATTGGTTTAAGGCTTTGTTCTTTATCAATCTGTCTATCTAGTCAAGGTTGATATGACCAAGTTTAAAATGCCACAGATATGTGTCATCATGAGAAATCTTTTTCCGTTTAGTTTTAGGTTTCTCAACCTTAAACATTTCAGCGTTGAGCGGTGACCTATGTGATAACGGTCTTAACACATACAAGTTATTTTCTGAGTTTCCAATGCATATTGTTAATCCATTTCTACCAATAATAACTAAATTGCTCTTAAAAGAAACTGAATAACCATCATCCAAAAGTTTGGAAACATAAATCAAATTCCTGCGAAAGCCAGGAATGAATAACACATTGTTCAAATTTAAATAACTATTATTTGGAAAATTTAAACTAGAAACTCCCACTGCTCTTGCTGAAACGGTATCCTATGTCCCGACCCTCATGGTGTAGTCACCTTCAGCAAGGTCCCTCAATGAGTCAAGTAGCTGCAAAGAAGAACAAACATGGTTAGTGGCTCCAGAGTCAATCTAGACGGATTTATCATCCTCCACTAATAGAGATTTGATAACGAGTAAATCATATTTACCTGTTTCATTTTTCTCCTTCAGCTCAGCAAGGTATTTAGGATAATTCCTTTTCCAATGCCCATTCTTGTTGCAGTGGAAACATTTTCCCTTAGGCTTGGCAACCTTGGAGCCTTTCTTGTTCTTCTCTTCAGGGGCTTTGCCTTAGCCTTCCCAGTGTTATTCTTCTTCATCTTTGCAGATTTAGAAGACTCTGCAATATTTACCTCAGCACTGGACTTACAAGGATCCACAAGCATGGACTCGTAATGGGTGATATCATTAAGCAGTTGGGTCAAAGTAAAAGTCAACTTGTTCATAACATAGTTGCTTTTAAACTGCAGGAAACTCTTCAGAAGAGTTTCCATAATCATGGTCACCTGGCAACGCTTGTCAATACGAGCTCCATGGGTTTCAGCAGTGTTGAGATAGGTCATCATCTTCAAGACGTGCTCTTGGACTGATGTCTCATCCTTCATCCTAGTAGTCATCGCTAAGACCATGGCCTCTTGATGTTGACGCTCCGAAGGCTGCCCAAACATGCCCTATAATGACTCTGTCATCTGAGATGTTGAAGCCATAGGTTTATGCTTTGCAACAAGAACCTCAGACATCCCTGCTAGCAAGTAGCAGCGGGCTTTCTCATTAGCTGCGACCCATTTCTAATAGGTATCGCGCACAGCTTGGCCAGCATTTCTGGACGGCTCGAGAGGACTCTCATCCGTTAGGACAAACTTTAGGTCTTCGCAGACCATAATAGCGTTTTTGTTACTTTTCCACTTAACATAATTTTCTCCCGTTAATTTATCATTTGAGAGTATGGAAATAATTGGAGAAACCATGGCTGAAAAATAAAATAAACATGCATTTAACATTCATTCATCGCATATTAAAATCATCAAATAATTTTGGCATAAAATTAAACATGATGCATGAATCCATGAATAACGAATTAGAATCCTACGAGAATTACTATGCCACAGAATCTATCATACCACAAGTAAGTGTCGCCGTAGGGTAGGTCAAGTACTTGCATGATAGATCGAGACAATCTCAGTCGATTAATATATGCGGGAATAACTTATTCCTATATTAAACAACTAATGTTTCATTCGATCAAGGAATTTTATTAACAATTAATTATTCCTTTGTAAGTGTGACCCGCCGTTTCGGGATTATTGGACTTAACGAGTAAGTGCCATCGTAGGGTAGGTCAGATCATAAGATATATCTAGAATCCTTATCCTCTCGGAATCCAAACCTGATATTGACCCAAAATGGACACCATCCGTAGGGGGATGAAAGCAAAGTCGTCTCGAGGCGCCTTTTGAATCTCACGTTTTCAGACTAACAACGGAGATCGCGGGAAATACTATCGTATATCCCTCTCTCACTCACTATTTTAAAATTAAGGTTTCTATTTATAAAATATCTAATATTTTAATTTAACTAGTGTGAATAAATTTATGGCGGCTAAATCATAACTTATATTTACACTACTTCACCATTAGTGACCTAACCAATTTTAACTGTTCAAAATTATATCAATTATCCATTAGTCTCTACTAATAGTATTACTAAATTAAACTAATTTAATTAGAGTCATATTAGTGATCTATTATATTTTAACTCTTAAAATATTAGAACAGTAATAGGTTTAAAATTTTAGAATCCTAAAAAGGTCAAGATTTGAATTAAACTATTTAATTAATCTTAGTGCGTTATAAAATCCAATGGTACGTGGAATTGTATCCCGAGTGCAGACCATATTACCGTCCATTCGGATTCGGCTATGAAATTTATATCCGGGTTTCCATCCTATATACCAATGGAATTTATTATGCACTAATTAGGCCAATATATTAGAATTCAAATTTTAAACCATAAATCCAATTAATTCAATTAATTGATTTCCATGCATATCATATTCTTATTTAAACACTTTAAATCACATAAAATCATATTTCATGTCTATAATGATAATGCATCTAATGCATGTTATGGCATGTAAAATGCAAGAGTAGGCACCATAAGCTATATGACATGTTATTCAAACAATTCGAATTAAACAAACATATAACATAAAATTATTTTACATTGACCGGGCTCTTATTTTTCCTATACTAATCTAATTAGTGCAAAATTACCCAAGGCATTCCTTGGTCTTCAAATCACGCTCCAAGGTGGTGTTGGCTCCTTTTGCGACTTCGATGCTCCAAAATACAACAATTGAAATTTTACATTGGAAAATAAAAATTACAACAATTGTAAACAATGCCCTTATGGCCTTACATCCCAAAATAAAAACCAACTAAAAAATAAGAGCCGGAAAAATTTACGACCAATGCAAAATCCATTCATCACATGAAAAATAATAACCATTCATCATATGAATATTATATTGTGCCTACTCATCTAAACATACATATCAATATTTAAAACTCATATAAACATATTAAAAACAGTAACTTTAAATGAAAAGAGAAGGGTTAAGAACACCTTTCAACCTCACTATCGATGCCAATTTTAGGAAACGCTTTCCTCGCACAGTGGAAACGTCTTAGGCACACGGATCGGACTTGAAATTTTTTTTTGCCCTTCTCCTTTAATTGCCGAATGGAACAAGCAGTACCACTGAAGTTTTGCTACTGTTTTAAGCAAAATTTCAGCCCCAAAATAGCCGCCGAACTGCCCTCGAACAGCAGCACAAAATCGAACTGTTTTAGCATAAGAAATGCACCCAGAACACTCCCGAACAGCCCCTAAAATTGCATGGACATTGGCTATGTTTTGGTTCTGATTTTTCGCTTGAAAACAGCCCCAACACAGCCCCAAAGTACCACTATATGTTCCCCAAAAATTATGGATTAAAACGAAACCAAACCGAGTTCCGTTTCACCAAGCAAAAGGCTGTCGTGAATAAGAAAAAATATGAAGATGAAGAAAAGTTCGACACCACAAAGTCTTCTGAGCTATCTCGTTACCAACGGAAACTTGTGTGGGCAAGACTCACATGAACAATCCCTAAACTATTTAGACATTAAAGTCACACAACAACTATTGTTATTTTATTTTTGTTTACTTTTTGTTCTTCTTTTGTTTTCTCAACAACTTGAGAGGATTTGGAGAAGAATAAGGTGGAGGGTAGGGTTAGAATGAGAAGCTTAGGCAAGAAGAAAATTAAATCTTCTTTTTATACCTAGGGTTATTTGTTTCCAAAACAAACAAAACCCTTACCTATTCCCCCCTCCAATAATCGGCCAAGCGAGGAGTTTTTTGAAAATTTTTAAACAACAAATTTTCAATTACCATAATTGAAAAGATGTTACAAAATTAAAAGGTTATCACCTTTTGAAAGTGTAACCACCAAAAATATCCAAGGGTTTCCAAAACCCAAAATTTGGAATTCCTATTTTAGCCCTATTAAATTATATCAAATATAATTTAATTTTATTCATTTAATAATGATCATTTAATTATTAAAACCATATATTAAATTTTAATATATAGTTCCAAGTGTGACAAATAATATTATTAATCATATTAATAATATTTATACATATGTGAGTATATAATTTGACTATCCAATTATACTAAATCCGCTATAGTATATCGAGCTAGCACAAGGACCAAATGGACCTACGGTTCCGAGCCCCAATAATCTTGAAATGTTAATTAAGCTCTTAATTAAATATTCCGAATTATTAACTCCGGGTTATTCCACTAAAATCCCGAAGTTGCACTCTCATCACCGCAGATGATATATTAAGCCGAACCAAGTCGGTGTCCATCGATATAGTCACTACATATAGATTAACCCTTCACGAGTATCTCGTAATTAGAGTCGGGTCATAATGTCTGTTATACCCCTCTAATTATTTTTACCTTAAGTACCATTGATTCTCTAATGAACGATTTATTCATAAGGATTATAAATTTTAATCTTTCTATTCGTAATAGAAAGACTTGAGCGCTCTAATCGTTCAAGTACCGAATCAACCCTTAAGAAAGATACTCCTCTACTTCTCGCAAGAATGAGTGAACTCCATATCTATGTAAAACGTTCCCAGCTACACAACAGACTATGCCCCCAAAGTACGTAGCTATTGGTCGGGACTGCTACACCAACCTCACCTTTGTAAATCAAAGGACATAGCCTGCCATACAGGAGTTCGTAGTACACTCAGAATTAAGATCAATCCATATATGACCATCTAGTAGATCGAAATAACTTTCTTTGATTAACGGATATTATAAGAATGTCATATCCATCTAGGTCTAGTCCTATATGATCACATCATATAAGGTTCCTTCATTCTCATGTCTATACATGGACGATCTCGGATAAATGTCGCCATACAAATATAGAATGGACCGCAGCTATAGATAAACCACAAACAAAGTACCCGCTTTGTTTACTTTCTATGAACTATTTAAGATTAATAACTTCAGACTTAAATCCTCCTGTGTATGACACTCATACACTAAGTCTGAAGGCACATAAGTAATCTAAGGTATACAAGATAATTTATATTATTCGAAATTAAACAAACACTTTGATAAATGAATAATGCATCATTTTATTTCATAACACATAAAGACGTTTACATTAAATGTAGCTCTAGGGTATACATCCCAACAATGTGTACTATAATTGAAGAAACCATGGCTGAAAAATAAAATAAACATGCATTTAACATTCATTCTTCACATATTAAAATCATCAAATATTTTTGGCATAAAATTAAACATGATACATGAATCCATGAATAACGAATTAGAATCCTAAGAGAATTACTATGCCATGGAAATCTATCATCCCACAAGTAAGTGCCGCCATAGGGTAGGTCAAGTACTTGCATGATAGATCTAGATAATCTTAGTCGATTAATATATGCGGGAATAACTCTTATTCTTAAATTAAACAACTATCGTTTCATTCGATCAAGGAATTTTATTAACAATTAATTATTCCTTTGTGAGTGTGACCCGCCGTTTCGGGATTCTTGGACTTAACGAGTGAAGTACCACCGTAGGGTAGGTCAGTTCACAAGATACATCTAGGATCCATATCCTCTCGGAATCCAAACCTGATAATGACCCAAAATGGACACCATCCGTATGGGGACGAAAGCAAAGCCGTCTCGAGGCGCCTTTTGAATCTCACATTTTCAGACTAACAACGGAGATCGCGGGATATACTATCGTATATCACTCTCTCACTCACTATTTTAAAATTAAGGTTTCTATTTATAAAATATGAAATATTTTAATTTAACTAGTGTGAATAAATTTATGGCGGCTAAATCTTAACTTATATTTACACTACTTCACCATTATTGACCTAACCAATTTTAACTATTAAAAATTATATAACTAATTATCCATTAGTCTCTACTAATAGTATTACTCAATTAAACTAATTTAATTAGAGTGATATTAGTGATCTGTTATATTTTAACTCTTAAAATATTAGAACATTAATGGGTTTAAAATTTTAGAATCCTGAAAAGGTCAAGATTTTGAATTAAACTATTTAATTAATCTTAGTGCGTTATAAAATCCAATGGTACGTGAAATTGTATCCCGAGTGCAGACTATATTACCGTCCATTCGGATTCTGCTATGGAATTTATATCCGGATTTCCATCCTATATACCAATGGAATTTATTATGCACTAATTAGGCCAATATATTAGAATTCAAATTTTAAACCATAAATCCAATTAATTCAATTAATTGATTTCCATGCATATCATATTCTTATTTAAACACCTTAAATCACATAAAATCATATTTCATGTCTATAATGATAATGCATCTAATGCATGTTATGGCATGTAAAATGCAAGAGTAGGCACCCTAAGCTATATGACATGTTATTCAAACAATTCGAATTAAACAAACATTTAACATAAAATTATTTTACATTGACCGGGCTCTTATTTTTCCTATACTAATCTAATTAGTACAAAATTACCCAAGGCATCCCTTGGTCTTCAAATCACGCTCCAAGGTGGTGTTGGCTCCTTTTGGGACTTCGATGCTCCAAAATACAACAATTGAAATATTACATTGGAAAATAAAAATTACAACAATTGTAAACAATGGCCTTATGGCTTTACATCCCAAAATCAAAACCAACTAAAAAATAAGAGCCGGAAAAATTTACGACCAATGCAAAATCCATTCATCACATGAAAAATAATAATAATTCATCATATGAATATTATATTGTGCCTACTCATCTAAACATACATATCAATATTTAAAACTCATATAAACATATTAAAAACAGTAAATTTAAATGAAAAGAGAAGAGAAGGGTTAAGAACATTTTTCAACCTCGCTCTCGATTCCAATTTTAGGAAATATTTTCCTCACGCAGGGGAAACGTCTTAGGCACACGGATAAGACTTGAAATTTTTTTTCTGCCATTCTCCTTTAATTTCCGAATGGAACCAGCAGTACTACTGAAGTTTTACTACTGTTTTAAGAAAAATTTCAGCCCCGAAACAGCCCCCGAATAGCCCTCAAACAACATCACAAAACCGGACTGTTTTAGCACCTGAAATGCGCCCAGCACACTCCCGAACAGCCCCTGAAATTGCTTGGACAGTGGCTGTGTTTTGGTTCTGATTTTTCACTTGAAAACAGCCCCAACACAGCCCCAAAGTACCACTATATGTTCCCCAAAAATTCTGGATTAAAACGAAACCAAACCGAGTTTTGTTTCACCAAGCAAAGGGGCGGCAGTGAGCAATATGTTCCGTTTCACCAAGCTTTAGGAAGGTTTTAATTACAATTTCAAATACAAGCATAAGCAAATTCTTGAGAGATTAGCCTAAGTTAGGGAAGTGTTTAGAGAAGCTTGTAAGGTCTCTACAATATTTTATCTATGAGAAATCAAGATTGGATCTTGAAGTGAAGCTTGGAAGCATTGGAAACAAGATTGGATCTTGAGCTTGCACACCTTGGAGGTTCTCCAGCAATTTCAACAAGAAGAAGTAGATTGGATCTTGCATCAAGCTTACTAGGTAATGTTTGATCTTCTCCTAAGCTATGTTTATTTGTGTATTAGATGCATGATCACATAGTTTAATGTTGAATATGGCTAATCAATTGTGTTAGGATACTTTAGAAGTATAAACACAACATGCTTGTAATTAGGTCAAAGATATTCATGTTGGACATGAAACAATTAATTAGAGTTTGGAACTCTAGATTAAAGCTTAGAGCTATGGCTACCATTCTAGATTCACTTGACCACCATTAGGTGGACTAGAATTGTTCATGAGACATTTCTAATTGGGATTCTAAAATGATTTGTGTATTGGATTCAAAATTTACGAAAATGCGTATATAGAATAAATTTATATTTTTGGAAAAATATTTGATATTTTGAAAAAACTGGATTTTTATTCTATAACATGTGTTTATGTTGGTTTTGAAATTAAAAATTAATTTTGGGTGTTTTTGAAGTGTTTAGGGAAGACTGAAAGTAATTAGGGTAATAGACCCTAATTGCATCAGCTCTCTGGAAATTCCAGTGAGCTGTGCATTTGAAATGAAAAGAAGTAGCAAACAAAAACATTAAAAAAAATGGTTGCGCGATATAGTGCCGCGCACACTGTAGCGCACACTGTT